>ML777538.1:1454183-1466583 GCA_009831015.1 Picea engelmannii | reverse complement strand
TTCTTCACTAATGTAACCTAGACACTTTGGCTAAGATAAAACTATTTATCCAAATCATTCACCACCCTATCAACATCAAATTTAAAAAGAACTTGGCGATGCTTGAAAGGTATGGCCAAGTTACTATTATTGCATGGGGCTTTTATTTCAATTCTTTTATGCCCTCTTTTATTTTTCTTTTTCTTTTTCTTTTTCTTTTCTTTTCTTTTTTCTTTTTTCTTTTCTTTTCTTTTTTTCTTTTTTCTTTTATTTTCTTTTTTCTTTTTTCTTTTTCAAATTATTTGCAGAATGAAAAAGTCATTTGTCAACAAAAATACTAGAGACAGATAATATCTCAGTCACCAGTTGATTCCCATAATTTATGGGGTGATAACAAGCGTCATCATAATGAGTTCAACGCTTTATGACAGGGACATCGTACGGTGCCCGAGTACAAGGCACGTTTTATGGAGCTGCTCCCATATGCTCTGCACCTTAACACAGAAAAACTTAAGGTCAACAGATTCGTGTTTGGCCTTATTGGTAGCTTGCGTGAAAAGGTTAGTATTTTGATGCCTCAAACCTTGCACGACGTTGTCCAAAAGGCCTTCATAGTAGAGGAGGAGCTTATTAGTGGGGGTTAGACTATGACTCGAGCAAGACCATCAGGGCAGGTTCCATATGGGACACAACAGCACCAGACACCAGTGAAACATATGTCAGGATATCATGGCTTCTAGAGGGGATCCACTTTCACTACACCCCGATGACCGCCACCTCAGCAGCAGACATCTTATCGGGGACCACAATGCCCGCAGCAGTAGTAGTTTAGGCCTGTTCAGTAGAATAGACCAAGGTTCCAGGCCAGTGGGCCATCATATTCTACCTCAGGTACCAAGACAACTGGGTCGAAGAAGGGGTGTTGGATGTGTGGAGAGCCACACTACCAGCATGACTGTCCTGCGGAGAGAACCAGAGTGTCTGGATCATCCAGACCCACTACCATGGGAGATATGGGCAAGGCCTATCAGATTCATGCAGCGGTGAATAACTGCCAGGCAGAGCACCAGTCGATTGTGCTCGAGATGACAGGTACTGTCGCTGACCAGAACCTTAGTATTTTGATAGACCCAGGTGCTACTGAGAGTTTCATTTCTGGTGCAGCGCTAAAAAGGATTAAGGTAAAGGCAGTCGAACAGGACGAGTTTAGCTTCATCGAGATGGCTTCGGTAGCCAAAAAGAAGGTTGGAGGAAAGGTTACGGGTTGTGCCCTTAACCTGGCAGAGTTTGTCACAAGGGTCAACTTGTACATCACGATCTTAGGATCTTATGACATTGTGATCAGTATGGATTGGATGGAATTGCATGAGGCGATACTCAACTATAAGATGAAATGGTTGAGCTTGGTTGATGACGAAGGACATAGACGTGTGATTGTAGGATGGAACCAGGGAGTTTCCCTGAGGTTCGTCTCTTCCTTACAGTTACAGAAGAGTATGTGCAAGGGGTGCAAGCTTTATGCGATCCTTGCGCTAAACGAAAAGAGAGTGGTGAAAGGTATAGAACACCTTCCGGTGGTGAAGGAGTTTGCGAACGTATTTCCAGAGGATTTACTGGGGATGCCGCCGGAAAGGGAATTGGAGCTTACCATAGACCTGAAACCGGGGACCGAACCGATAGCAAGAACGCCTTATCGGATGTCGACCCCGGAGTTGCAAGAGTTGAAAATGCAACTGAAGGAGTTGTTGGACCTGGGACTGATACGTCCTAGTGTGTCACCATGGGGTGCACTTGTTATTTTCATTCAGAAGAAGGAGGGATCGTGGAGGCTTTGCATTGACTACCGTCAACTGAACAAGGCTACCATCAAGAATCAGTATCCCTTACCAAGAATTGATGATCTGTTCGATCAAATGAAGGGTGTGATGGTGTTCTCCAAGATCGATTTGCGATCGGGGTACCACCAGTTGCCGATCAAGGAGGATGACATCCCTAAGACTGCCTTTAAGATGATATTTGGACATTACAAGTTTACTCTTTTACTGTTTGGACTGACAAATGCCCCAGGGGTATTTATGAGTTTGATGAATGGGGTGTTCCGCGAGTACTTGGACAAGTTCATCCAAGTATTCATTGATGATATTTTGATATACTCTTGGACGACGGAGGAGCATGAAGAGCACTTGCGCTTGGTACTACAGTGTTTTCGAGAGCACAAACTGTATGGGAAGTTTTCCAAATGCTCTTTCTATCAATTGAGGATTCAGTACTTAGGGCATGTCATCTCCGGTGAAGGCATCGCCGTGGATCGAGCAAAGGTTGAGGCTTTTATGGAATGGCCTGTGCCAACGAATGTCACTGAAGTACGTAGTTTTATGGGTTTAGCAAGATACTATCGATGGTTTGTCGAGGGATTTTCGAAGATAGCAAATCCGATCACAGAATTGCAGAAGAAAAACAAGAAGTTTGTTTGGACTGAGAAATGCGCAGAAGCATTTCAAAGGCTTAAAGAGTTGTTGACCATAGCGCCGATACTAAAGGTCCCTAACATGGACGCAGACTTCTTGGTATGCACTGACGCATCCAAGGAAGGTTTAGGAGGAGTCTTGATGCAAGACGGATGAGTGATTGCTTACATTTCAAGGAAAATAAGAAGGCATGAGGAGAACTACGCGACGCACGATTTGGAGTTATTAGCCATTGTATATGCCTTGAAGGTTTGGAGACACTACCTTGTGGGACAAAAATTTGAACTAAAAACTAATCATTATGGACTACAATAGATTTTTACTCAAAGCAACCTGAATGCGTGACAACGACGTTGGTCAGAATTGATTAGCGAGTACGACTTCAAGATTACTTAGATAAAGGGAACAGTGAACCGAGTGGCAGATGCTTTGAGTCGGAGGCCACACGTCTTTTCGGTGTTGCCTCTTCATACAAATCTCCATGAGAAGATTCTCACTTTACAGTGTGACGATGACTGGTACAAGGAGGTTGAGGGTTTTATCGAACAAAACACAATTATGGTACCACGATATGAGGGATATTCATTTGATAGCGATGGTTTATTGAGGTTTAAAAGTCAGATTTACGTACTGCCAAACGACGAGTTGAGGATGTTGATCCTGAGCGAGGCTCATAGAGCAGTCTACATGGCTCACCCAGGAGTCACGAAGATGAGGGCAGACCTTATACCCTTATTCTTCTAGAAGGGAATGAAGGCTGACATAGTAAACTATGTGGCCAGATGTCTAGAGTGTCAGCAGGTAAAGGCTGAACATAGACACCCAGCAGGATTACTTCAACCACATGCCATCCCAGACTTGAAATGGGAGGTCATTTCGATGGATTTTATTGTTGGATTGCCACTGACGGCAAGGAGACATGACTCGATTTTTGTGGTAGTAGACACTCTGACAAAAAAATGCTCACTTTATTCCTGTGCGTACGACGTATCAGGCACCTGACATAGCGAGGGTTTTCATCAGTGAGATTGTGAGGCTGCATGGCATGCCTAAGAAGATTATATCTGATCGAGGATTGTTGTTTACTGGACGATTTTGGACGAGTTTCCAAGAGGCCTTGGGGACCCAACTTAACTTTAGTACTGCGTATCACCTAGAGACAGACGGACAGATAGAATGAATGAACCAAACCTTGGAAGACATGTTGTGCATGTACGTGATGGACCAACAAAAGCATTGGGAGGAATTCTTGCCTCTAGTAGAGTTCGCTTACAACAACAGTTACCAGAGCACCATTAAGATGGCGCCTTTTGAGTTTCTTTATGGGCAATCGTTTCAGACGCCCTTGAGTTGGGATCAGCTTGAGGATAGGGTCCTGCTAGGACCAGAAGCGATCCAAGAAATGGAAGAGAAAGTGAAAACCATAAGACAAAGGATTAAAGAAGTGCAAGATCGATAGAAGAGTTATGTCGATGCACACCGAGTCGACCGTAGTTACGAGGTCGGTGATCGAGTCTTCTTGCAGGTTAAACCACATAAGAGTTCGATCAAGTATGGAAAGGGAGCTAAAATATCTCCTAGGTTCATGGGACCTTTCAAGATTGTGGAGAGAAAGGGGCCCGTGGACTATCGACTAGCCTTGCCTGATTCTTTGAGGCGTATGCACGATGTTTTTCATGTATCTATTTTGAGACATTATATTAGTGATCCTACGCATGTGATTGACATGAGTTCCTTGCAGGTATCAGACGAGGGAGTGCTCATGGCTAAGTCAGTCCACATATTGGATCATCGCGTTCGACAACTACAACGTCGAACGGTATATCAAGTCAAGGTCCAGTGGGACAGTTATAGTCCGCACTCGGCGACCTAGGAGGACGCATATGATATGTGCCAGCAGTTTCCATTTTTGTTTGATAGATAGACTTATGATACTGGGATACATTTCTTTCGGCATTTATACTATGAAAATTCAGGACGAGGTTTAGACCAAGAGGGGGTGTATGTGACATCCTGCTCTGGCGCACTAAGAAAACTTATTCTTTGAGGACACTTGCTCGCAAGTGATCTAGAATTTTATGATATTAAAACATATATCCTTGATTATGATGCGCTATGATAGATGACATGATGTTCTACTGCTTTGACATAGACAGGTGCTATTGACTCGGTTTTACTAAGTGTGCAGGGTTTTTGGACCTTGAGGATGTTGAGGCATCGATGGAACCCCCTGGACTCTGGATTGAGTCAGGGAGTGTGCTATTTGGGTTGATTTATTTACTGTGATATTACATTTATTTGATGTTATGATGTGGACATGTTCTGACACGTTTGTTGATGATGCAGGTTGATGATATCTTGCCGACCAGACTCACATATGGAGTAAAGGGGCCACACACGATTTCCAGAGAGGTTGAGGGAGAGGTGTGGACAACACCCCTGCCACAGCCTACTAGCACACCCGTCGTGGCTCGAACTGTAGGTTAATGATTACCTAGTTCGAGAGGATCCACGATGTCGTGAGGACAAACTGCGAAAGTCGCTCACGATGATTCTAAGGGGCACGCAATAAGGCGGGGGCCTTATTCCTTAGAGCCCTTAGTCTCCCACAAGTTCACCTGGCAGAGTGTTCACTCCAGGAGTTATAGATGTCTACCAATCAGTCAAGTTGGCGAGTGGCACCCTTGCAGCACGTGGTGCATCCTGAAGGGCACATCGCATGAAATAAACACAAGTTGGTGAGTGGCACCCTTGGAGCACGTTGTGCATCTTGAAGGGCACGTCGCGTGAAAGAAACAAAAGTTAGCGAGTGGCACCCTTGGAGCATGTGGTGCATCCTAAAGGGCACGTGATGCAAAAGAAACAACCGAGGCGAGTGGCACCCTTGGAGCACGTGGTGCGTCCTGAAGGGAACGTCGCATTGATGTTGAGGAAGGAACAAACCTAGATGGACCTAAGACATTTAACACCTTAATAAATTCTTAAAATGACTTCCCTAAATAATTGTCCCCCAGTTCAGAATCTAAACCTTAGTCTAAAACTTCTCTAGGGTAAAATTTTGTTTTAAGCCTTAAGAAAAAGACCCTAAAAAAAAAATAATAAAAATAAAGATATAAACTAAAACCCACTTAAGTAATAATTTTAGTCTTCTCAAATTCAGAGGGCAAAATGAAGAGGAATAATTTAATTAAAATCCGTGGTTTTAAATTCTAAAGAGGAAATAAATTATTTAACTTGTGGAAGTATAAAAAAAGATTTTAAATTAATAATAAAGGGAAAAGAATAAATAGCGCAACTGCCATTTTGGCTCTAATAGAAAGGGGAAAGAAGGGAATAATAAGAATTAGGAAACTAATTAATGGAGGAAACATAATTAAGGAAAGTTGGGAACTTATGGTAAAAAGTGAGGTCAACATAGTAAGGAATCTGCAATTAAGAACCTTCTAATTTGAGCTAATTTGGCAACTTCATTTTTAGGGAAATTATTTAAAACATGTAAGGGGATCTAGGAACACCTAGGAGGAAATTTAGGAGCAACTCTAGGTGGGTGAGGGAAATGAGTAATTTAATAAGTTAAAGAAAATAATCATTTGAGGAAAGAGGGGGATGGATGACACTTGTGCGAAGGAGAATATTTAGAATATTTTTATTAAAACTTAATTAAAATGTGATTTAGGGAAAGTTCAAGGTTGGAAAAACTCTATAAAAGAAAGGGAAGATGAGGAAGTAGGGGGATCGACTATTAGCGTAACGTTATGCTGCCAGAATTGTGACTTGACTGATTACTTGTGGAGAGTTGGGATTTTCCAGCTCGGATAAGAGTGGTAGCTCGGCCTTGCGAGGCGAGCTGGGAAGCTAGACGTACCATCTTGATAGTGTGTGTCCCCTTTGCGGCTCGGGGGGCTAAGGTGGAAGCAGAGTACCCATAGATATTGGCTGGGAGGTATCGATGAGATCTCGACGGTCGACGAGCGGGAGCGGAAAGGAGCGTCCAGACGTCACCAGAGCAGGTGAATAGGCAAAGGTATGTTTTTATTTGGTTGAATAATAGATTGTGTAGGAGGTATGACTTAGATATGTAGGTGTAATATTAGTGGCAGTAAATGGTTCTATTATGCAGGGAACCCGTCCCTCTAAGATGTTGATTTGCCTTAAAATTTATATGCTGAACTGTCTCTGAAATTTTGCGTCTAAAAATTCTTATGACTGTAATCATACGTCTGATTGCTAAGACTGGATTTTTACATGCCTAAATCAAATTCTGGAATGTTAGATTGTTTTCTAAACCGAAATTAACATATTGAGTCAATGAGTTTGCGTGTTGCTTAAATTCCCGAGGTTATATGTCGTATGTGACTAAGTCTACATGTATGCAACGCCGTAGGGTCTGATTCGATTGTTGTGCACTTTAAGTTCAATTGGGTGTAGTGAAATTTTGGGTAATGAAGTTTCATTAGAGTTTGGTGATGAACCTTGAATTGAAATTTGCTCTAAAATTTGCTTATTATAGTATAATCAGAACTGGTCATAATGCCTATGTTGATTAAGTTACTTGCCTCCGTTGTATGCGAGTTAATAAATTCCTTTTTCTGCTGTCACTTACATCTGCAATTGAAGTCATTTACCTCTGTTTTCATACAGATAAGAAAAAAAAAATTATTGATTTCATTCTTGATGGGTAAATGGTGATTTTGTCTTGTTCCCATTCATTTCTGGCAGTTTCTTTGCAAGATTTAGTTCCTGGCATTCTCAACTGTGAGTTTAATTCTGAGTTTTTGTCTCTGAAATTGTTTTGGCCATTTGCCTGGTAAATGGGTTGCTGAAGATGACTCTGCTGGAATTTCGTTGTGTTGGGATACAGTGACTTTTGTCCCTGAAAAATGCACCGTCTGCCCACGGCTCGTCTCTTGAACGTCCTTCCCAATCTCTTACACGGCACGATTCACTGAAGAGACTAGTTGCTATGTACATCGCTTGCACACATCGATGACACTGTGCACCTCAGGTTCAACCCCATGAAGCTACAAACTTCCACTCTGCCATTCTTAGCCAAGTTTTCGAACTCGTCCTATTGGCCATCGTTCTATTCTGTGTTTTACCGATAATACTATTGTTTATTATGGAATTAAAGCTATGAAAATGGAAATCCGCTCTGGCTTTCGTTCTGTTAATTCGTTCTGGCAAATTTTCATTCTGGCAAATTCTTTATTCTTGATCAGTTGAGGAATTTCGATCTGGCAGTTCGATCTATCTTCTCTATATTTCGTTCGTCATTTCCATTGGGTGATTATCCAGAACCCAACTTCTTTTTAAATCCACCCAAATTGTTGAACCCACAACGAACCGGATGTTGGCTTGACCGTGTACGCCTGGCTCCCTATTTGAGGGCGTAACGCCCAATGGCGGTGGCACATGGGTAGTTGTGGTTATAATGGTTGGGCAAGGTCCTGGGGTCAAACCCGTGGGCTTCTCCTCTAAACACATATATGCACGTGATTTGTTATATCATATGGATGGCGCAATTTTTGGATTATATATGACATGGTTTAATATATATGACATCCTTCCTATTTTTCCCCCAGCCTTACAGACTAGTAATTCACCAGTTCTTACCTGCAACTTCTCACCCCTTTTGACATCATGATTAGAATTATGTGGCGTTTCGTGTGTACCTCTGAAATCTTTACTCTGCCTCACAGTAAATCTCATTTATGAATTAAGGCAGTGAAACTCTTTAATGCTTTTGGTAGTAAGTCTAGATTTGAGTATAATTTGGGTTCCCGTTGATTAAGAACAAGTTAATAAAAATGGGATGGGGGTTATATAATGCAGTTTGGTTTTAGTGTTATAAAAAGGAATAGTTTTATTTCCCTTTTAATAGAATCTGAATTCTTTATATGTTCTATTGAATGTAATGTAATGTGATGATATGTTAATGGAATGTAATAAATGTTCAGGTAATGTAATGGTAATGTAAATGGAATGTTAGTGGTTTATGTTAATACCATTATTTATAGGATGCTAACTTCCAATATTGTCATTGTTCATGATAATGTTAGTGTAGTGTAATCTTTTAAGTATATATTTTGTCATTAGGGTAATGTTAAGGGTGGTATCCTTTATGGTTTAGTTATTATAGTTTAGACACTCCAGTTGCAAGCTTTCACAAATAAAAAGGAGGGGGGGGCAATATGGTTACCATGTATGGAAAGGGGTATTGTGGCTTTACGGTTCTTTGATGGCACATAGATGCATTGAAATTGGAATTTTGCAAGGTTAGTGTGATATAAGATGTGTTTGATGTTTAAATCTTACTTATGGTTACTAGGCGTTATCCTTTTAATTAGTTTTAATGGATGTATAATGCAGCCCTTACTCCCTTATTTCTTTAATGGATTTTTGGTATTTAATTCTTAATTTTTCACTTAAGTAAAATGGCTCATTTCCTCAAAATGCATAGCAAGCTGCCTAGGAGTTGAACTGATTACATGAGTGGAATCGTCGTTAAATGATGCCTGACTTAAATGATATTGACCTTAACAAGTTACTAAACGTATTTAGAAGAGTCCTATGGCATTTCAATTGAAGTTGTGCCCATGTGGTTCTGGATTTTCTTCATCAGTTTCCTATTGCTCAATTGGCTTTTGTTTTTATTACATATTGGGTTTTTCTGTGTTGCCCTTAATTCTGGCGGGCACCCTTATCCGATGGGTTCCTTCTGCAGGGTGCCTTTATTTGATTGGCTTAGGGTTGGGCTGTTAAATTTAGGGTTAATAAAGTTGTTGTTTATGTCTATCCAGACGTTTAGTTTTGGGTTAATTTCAGGGTTAGTACTATAATTGGAATTGTCCAAACTCACAGTTGCATGATATCAAACTCTTCGATCTGATAAAGCTAGTTGCTCTGTATATAAGTCTGTGTGTGTGATTATTTTCTGTGTAAAGAATCCAGTGTTGTATCAAGAGTCTCGGGCCCTTTAAAGGCAGGGTTTCTACTCTTGCGACACACCTCTAAGGTCGTACCAGTAGTCATGGGCTCTTTAAAGGCAGAGTTCCCACCACTGCGACCTCCTGACAGAGATTACTAGTTTCTGCCTGAGCAGTCGGCCAGGAGCCTATCTGACATTCTCTCTCTCCGAAGCAGAGAACTAATATTAAACGCCCTTCGTTCCTGTGCAGAAATAGTAAAATCTACTACTATGGATTCTTCCATCTGTGTTCGTACTGTACATAACACAGTATGTCGTTTAATGTTTGCAGTTACTTGTTGTGCGCCTTATGTCTATGGTAGTTTAATGCTTGCAGTTACTTGTTGTGCGCCTTATGTCTTCTTGTTGTGATCATCGTGGTTGCATATTGCTAGTCATCGGGTGGTGAAGTAGAGTCGAATATGTTTGTTTCCCTTTTACACACGCACACACTTGTTAAAAGCACAAAAAAAATAAAAAAATTCCACTTGTTATATGAGGTTTGTAGTCGTGACGAACGGGAGGTAAGTTACATACGCCAATAGGTTTTTTTTTTTTTTTTTTTTTTAAAACTCTATGTAGAGATAAATGCAGTGGATATATATATATATATGTGTGTGTGTGTGTGTGTGTGTGTGTGTATAATTCACTTCATTTCATGAAGAACAATATACACAATTTGGATAAAAAAATTTAAGATATTATTTATTCTATGACATGTTTTAGTTTGAGTAAATTGAAAATAAAATGAATGGAACCATCTGCTCTGAGGCAAGGAAGATCCTGGAGGCCATCAAAGAAAATCCACACTACACTTTTTATTAAATCAATTGAGGAGTACATTATATAGGATGATATTCAGTTTAGACGGTTAAAACCATTAGACGGTTGGAACCATTATTCGGTTTAGAGGAGTCTCCATTATTTCTAAGTCTCCCTTTTAATGGAGAAATTATTGACATCCACACCTAACATCTTCCTAAACAGTTCAAATTTCATCTTCCCAAGAGGGTTAGTGAAAATATCAACATCATTTTCACTAGTATTACAATACATTAAAGCAATGTCATTAGACTGCATCTTTTCTCGAACAAAATGAAACTGAGTATCAACATAGTTTGTCCTTGAATGGTAAACTGTATTATTTTCCAACTTGATTGAGATATGGTTATCACATTTGATTATCGTATATGTCCTTTTTTCTTCTCCAACATCTTCAAGTAGTCTTCTCAACCAAACAACTTCACAAGTTGTTGCACACAATGCTTTATATTCTGCCTCAGTGGATGAAAAAGATACAATAGGATGCTTCTTACTACTCCATCAAACAAACCTGGATCCAATTCCAAAGGCATAACCTATAGTATATATCTGATCATTTGGATTGACAACCCAGTCTGAATCTGAGTAAAATGTCATCTCAACATCAAATGAATTAGTATATTTAATACCAAAATCAATTGTTCCTTTAAGATACATGAGTACCCCTTTCATTGCATTCTAATGGTTTTCTAGAGGTTTTTCCATAAACTGACTTAACACACTAACAAAATATGCTATGTCAGGTGTGGTTGTAGTGAGATATTTCAAGTTTCCCACCATTTGTCTATACATTGTACCATTTACCTCCTTCAAACCATCATCACAGTAAAGTTCCATGTTTTGTTGCATTGGAACATAAGAAACTTTACACTGATCCATTTTAAACTTCTTATTTCCTTGAGACACAAAGGTTTGACCAACATTTCTCCAAACTTCGATACCTAGGCAGTAATGTAACTCACCAAGATATTTCATTTAAAATACCTGTGACATCTCCTTCTTAATTCCACTAACCAATTTTTCTAAATTTTTTGTAATAATTAAATCATCAAGATATAAGGAAATCAATACAACATGCCCCTTTTCATCAAACTTGGTATACAGATTTGGATCACTTTTTCTCCTCATAAAACCTTGCTAAAGAAAGAAGGAATCTATCTTCTCATACCATGACCTAGGTGCATGTTTTAGTCCATACAATTATTTCTTTAATTTACACACTAAATTTTCCTGATCATTTTTCATAAACCCCTCTGGTTGAGTAAGGTACACCTCCTCCTTTAACTCACCATTCAGAAAAGCATATTTTACATCTAATTGGTGAAGCTTCCAATGGTACTTTGTATCTAATGCAATTAACAATATTATAATATTTAATTTAGCTACTGGTGCAAATGCTTTTTCATAATCAATACCCTCCTTCTCTGAATACACTTTTTCGACCAATCTGTATTTATATTTATCTATACTACCATATCCTTTGAATTTAGGTTTGTATATCCATTTACATCCTATGGAATTTTTATCTTTAGGAATTTTAGTCAATTCCCAAGTTTTGTTTTTCATTATAGAGTCATATTCTTCCTCCATTGATTTTATCCACTCTTCATGTTCATTAGCTTCATTAAAACTCATGGATTCTATGACATTTGAAATACTCTTTATCAAAGCATAATATATATAATTTTTAGGTGGACAAACTTGTCGTAAAGATCTTCTCAATTGCCTCGTGACTTCTTCTCCATTTTGTGAAGATTCTTCTTCACTGTTGGATGTATCCATGTCACTAGTTTCCTTTTCCTAGTGGTGCTTCTCTTCTTTGACATCTTCATATTCAAGAAGTACATTCCATTCTTCATGACTATTGTCTTCATTATCTCCTTCCTCCTACTCATGGAAAATTACATCTCTACTTGCAAACACTTTGTGAGTAGATAGATCAAACAATTTATATGATTTAAATCCTAAACAATACCCTATAAAAATAGATTTGATAGCTTTAGCATTAAGCTTCTTCCTATCAGGGATGATTTTAAGGATGGAAATTTATTTTAAAATGTAGAAACCTTGGCGAATCTTACTAATCCTTCATATGCCAACTATAAATGATTGGCGATATTTTTGTGAAAATATTCAAATTTCTAAGGATTTTATATAGTTTTTA
>ML777538.1:1421160-1432245 GCA_009831015.1 Picea engelmannii | reverse complement strand
ATGATGTTCCTCAGCTTGTACAACATCATTTCTACTAATACTTGGTGCAATATTCTGTGGAAAGTTAGAGGGCAACTCTAACTTTATAATTACAAACAATCATGCAAAATTAGTGTATACTATAACAAACATTCAAACAATATATATACATATATATAATTTTATATAAAATTGACAAAATAAAAAAAGATATCAAATATATAGCTAATTACCATGGTACAATATTCATTCGATCCTCCATCAATGTGACCATATTTCCTACAATGTTTTGTAGATGTTGCTATTAAAATTCTTATGGGACGTCTGAGGAAACATTTTTTACAAGGGAAATAACATCTACCATCACCCTTTTCACTCGCTTTACTCTTTTCCCCACCTCTAACAACATTCTGCGACATTTTTCCACACAAAAATACCCTTTCGGAACCATCGTTGTTATAGCAAGATTGTCGCAACATCTTCAAATCGTCAAATATTTATAGGCCAATTTTAGGTCACCATCGTTGCAATTGCGACGATAGTGACCTAAATATATATATATTTTTTACAACTATTTATTTTAGGTCATTTTCAATGGTAAAGTTTGACTAAATTATTATGGTCAACTATCGTCGCTTATGCGAAGGCCAATCTAAGGTCGTCGCTTATGCGACGAACATTGACCATTACAGTTCAGTCAAATTGTAGGCATCGAGATTGCGATGAACACGGGGTAGATTTAGAAAAAAAAAACTTTTTCTGTTGCATGTTGCGACGAAAGAGTACTTTTGTCGCAAGTGGTCGTCGCAAATTTTTCAATATTGAGTAGTGGGAAGTGGTCAGTTTCTATATATGCGCATATACGGAAGTGGTCAAATTTGAATATCTCTTTAAATTTCTAAAAATCTCTAAAAATTCATTGGATTCTCACAAAAGTGTTACCCACCTTCATGGTGTTACCCAGTTTCCCTTATTTTTTCTATGATGCATCCATGTTCTTCACTTTCCTTTGACCATTCACCAATGTGAAACTTGTGGTCGACCTTTTAATCAACTTTATCCATCCACAACTAGTTCCTCAAATAATCCAAAATCTTATAATGGTCTCCGATAACTATATTCACAATTCCAACGCACTAATCCTGATCATAGTTTTAAAGAACCAATTCCCTCTCAATTTTTACTCAACTCTATCTCCCATTTATCTAAAAGGTATATTGCCTTTCTCATTATGAAGTTGCCTTGATCTATTTAGGTTTTGCATTAAATTCAACTTTTGTTGCATTCAGTAGTAGAGAAGGGTTGCATGTGAATTATTATTCCCTCCTATAACATGGATACATTCAAAACCAGGGGATGCATGTATCTTATTAAAAGGCACTCAAAATATGTAATTTTTTTTTTGTCAATATATTTGTAAACAACTTTTTAATTCTTGGAGTTTAGGGTCATTTGTTCAATCAACTTAGTAGATTGTAATTGATAGATTATCATGATATTTTCTTGGAGATAAATAATGACAATTGTGTTGATTTATATTATAAGTTTTCTTTAAGAATTTTTTTCTTTAAACTTATAAATGAATCAAATGAAAATGTGATCACTTCCATGGAGGAGGAAACACTTTATCTCAACCAAATATGAAATAAATGGGGGAAGCAATGGAGACATGGACAAGCTTGCACTGATAATCTAAAATTTCTAAGCTCCATTGGCAAGAATGACAAGACTTCTCTAGGCCCCAACAAAAGTGATGAATAGAGTCGAAGGACAACTACCCGATGCCTTAGATTAATGTAAGATTTTTTGTTTGGAATGAAAGATCATAGAGTATCCACAATAGGGAAACTCAACAATTAAGAAATGGTATTACATAATTTGAAATTGTTTGTAGCAATCCCAACAAATTGTTTCTTGATAGATAATGACTATAGTCGAACTATAACTTATGTAATACACCAGTGGAATTTCCCTATTAATTATTATTCCATCATGCTTACTCATTCTATTGATGTTTTTGAAGAAATACTTCCATCGTAATGTTATCTAATTAATATGGTTGCATGTGGATAGGGGGAATAAGTCTATGGAGACAAAAATATTGCATTAGAGGGTAGTAGTACAGGTCCATGATGTGCACAATCCACCAACTTTCACATCGGTCCTCAACTTCCACAAGTGATATATTAGTTCAACACCCATATTTAATCATGAAGTGGAAGAAATACTTATTTAATGTTGCTTGTTGTTAGGTTAATCCCCTGTCCATTAGACATGACGTCGATGATTTTATGGTTTTCTAATTGAAGGGATCTATATTGTTGTCTAATGTAAATTTGTTTCACATTCAATTTTAAATTAAAACATATGGCCTATCTACAAATTTTATAAATAAATCATATGAGTCAATTTAAAATATAGATCATTTCAGTCATGCATTTATTTGTGGCCTTGAATGTTAGAAGTACTTCTTTAGAGTAACATGTATCGGCTAGGTATGCTCCTTATTGAGCTTCTTCATTGTTCCTAATCTCATTGTACTGGTGCTTCCTATTTATTTTCTTCTTCTTTGTCATTCTTTTAGGTTACTTTTCTGTTGGGACATGTTTTCACCTTCCCCTTGTCGTCTTTACATATTATATTCCTTGCACTGCCATGACCAACTTTTTCCTTTAGTGGATATTGATATCTCAATTAAAATTAAAATCAAATTGAACTTTAATATTGAAACCTCAAAACATATTAATATTCACTTTTAAACTAACCCTTGCTTCTTAACATAAAGATGTTGCTACTCTATAACTAGTGAATGTACCTTTTCATGGTTCTTCTATTTCCTTTATTATGTGCTTTCTTTTTCTTGGCTGTCACTTCCCCTTTATTTCTTATATACTTCCTTCAATTGATTTAACCCATTTCCTTATATTCAAGAAAAATGACCTCTTAATCAATTAAAACACATTTTTATTTCATTTTATCTTTTTATAATTTTAACATATTTTACTAATAAATAAAATTTATGAAATAATTCCATATTTATTTATATTTAGATAATATAAATTGTTTTATTTTTTTGCTAAATTGTATTCTCTCTTACAATGGTTAACTATTCAAATTACCAAATGTATTAGTTTGGTTAAAATAAAAGTAGATTGACAACTACAATGAAAATTGATTCTACTATTCATACAAAGTTTTCAAAGAAATCACCCTTGAAATATCAAGCATGGTACAATGTATTAATAGAGAATTAAACACTTCATAGTTCAAAACTCTATATTCAATTCAACACTCTTTAACAAACAAACAAAAAAATTAGAGGATAAGAGTTATCAGTCCAACTATATTAAAGAAGGGTTTCGGTACCTTCTTCATTTTGAAAATGAGTTTATGATCTTCCTTTGTGTTTTTAGTTCGGAACTAAATCTTCTACTTTAAATCCAACATTATGGCATAATAAGTTGATTTGGTATTTGGCTTGAGAATGTTAATTACAATTGGGTTTTTTATATTTTTATTTAATAATATTTGTTAGAATAATATAATGTGTATGAATTTGATAATTAAGAATATGTGTTTTTTATAGTTATAAATTCAAATCTAAGAAGAATAATTTACATAAGTAAATTAAATAGTCAAATTGTTACAAACTATCCTTTATCACACACAAGGGAGTTTTGCACGAAACATCTCTTATCCCACAAATAAAAAATTTCATACATTAATTTAACATCCCACTAAGATATGAACTTTTCATTTTAATAATAATAATAATAAATCTTAGTATAGATGCCTAAATTTATGTCCATAGAAAATGGAAATTGAATAATAAAACTTTGCATCCATATCCAACCTATAGGAAATTGAATGTCTGCACCACTGCTAATATTCACACACACATTGAATATTCCCTTCCCTAATATTCACTTCCCTATTCCCTTCCCTAAACTGTAGACTATCTCCTTATTGAACTTCATATCAAGGTTTAAATTTTACTCTTTTCTTTCAAGTCGCTTGATACACATATCTTGACATTTTTCGGTGGGGTTCGTACAGAGGTCGGAGATCTAAACGCGAGCATTCATCTTCAAGTTGCGCTCTTTTCCTTTTCTTTCCATTCCTGGTATTTTGTCCTGTAATTGGATGCCTATTTTCACAGGCAGTCTTTTAATCTGAATAGATATGGTCGATAAGACTTGTATTCAGTAATTAGAAATTCCATACCCAACAATTAAACCAAAATCTTTAATAGTTCGAATAGACCTTTGTTGGTCAAAGTGCATTTTAATTGGAAGAGACAAACTTGTAATGTATTTACAGAGCATATTTTTTATACAGAGATGTGTATATCATTCCAGGACCATTGCAAGGCACGTGACGTCATGTGATGTTTCTTTTATATAATTGTTTTCCTCTTATAAAATTGTGTTACGCCCTGAAATCTACATTTTGTTTTTTCCTATCTTCTGAAGATTACTAGTATATAATATTTTGACCTCTACCTGTTTTCTTCAATTCTGCTTATTCTTTTCTATACCTTTTTATGTATATATTTACATATATGCATGTATAATCTTTTGACCTTTATACCCTTTATCTTCAATTCTACATTTCTTTTCTATACCTATTCTCTTTACATATTTACATATATGAATATATAACCTGTGACATTTATACTTATTCTCGTCACTTCTAAAGTAGACAGTGACCCATTTTTAAGAAAATTGCAGAGCTTAACTTAATTTAAGTGTCGGTGCAAAATAGATTTTCAATAAGTTAAAAAAAAATTAAAAAAAGAGTCAACTAAGACCAGGGTAAACTTGTGAATACGATATAGATTTAATTGGCTATGAAGATAACAGTAAGAGTTACAGGGAGTTCATACAATCCTATAGTAAAGGGTAAAAAGTATGAAGATAACCTCCTACAACCATGGGTTCAATCAGTCGGTTGGTTACCAATATTTGTATTCACATGTATTCCTTTGCATAACAAAGCGCTTCTATGTGCAAAACCGCCAAAATGAAAGGCTTTTTCTAGATATAGTCCATATAGTTCACAGGGAAGTGATATAGTGCCTATCTGGACCGACACATTTTTCTAACACGCTACCCATCGTATGTTTGTTCGATTTTTACAGTGCTGTGATGTATCCATATTGTTGGATTCTGAAGAACCCATTTCATCGGAGCTGCTTTCAGAAAAAAACTTTGCAATACGAAAACTCAACATGATCGACAAAATAAAGTCTGTAGTTGAAGCATCATGCCCAGGCACAATATCATGTGCAGACATTATTGCATTAGCAGCTCGTGATACGGTTCGTTTATCTGAAGGGCCAATCATTGCGATTCCTCTGGGAAGAAGGGATTCAATCACGGCCAACAATGTATTAGCCAATCAATTTCTCCCCTCTAAAGCCATCAACGTAGACCTTATGCTCAATCTCTTCGCTACTAAGGGAATGACGTTAGAAGAAGTTGTGGCAATGCTCGGTAAGACCAAAATCTTCATCACATAGATAGAAATATATGACACAACGTAGAGCTATCTTAGGCCAGCACAGAATAGCCAGCAACACCACAGCTTTCCTCCGGCAATGGGTTTAATAATCGAACCCAATACCTGTGCCTCAATGAAAAAAAATTGATGGGAATCGAACACAAGTTTTCTCGGACTCAAACGCGAGATCTGTGCTTCAACAAATACACTGGAATGCAAATAAATGTAGTATGCACAACCAACAAAACATTGTTATTATCACATATATATCTAACTAGCACAGCCGCAAAGTGGCTGGTGTTGTGGCTGGTGAACGTCGAAAGTTATCTAGACGGACAACACTCGGATGAATTGAAATGCACGGACAACTTAAAGACATAGAGTTGGGGAAATCCAAAAGTTAATCTTAAATGTGGTAATTCCAAAGGTTAATCAGTTAAACGTGGCAATCATATGGTGGTACAGTAATTTCTTAATATGATTAGGTAAATGTTAAAAAGTAAAGAGGTTAACTGATGCATTCAAATATACAAGGAAGTTATGAAGAGTAAATCACATTCATTGATTTGGGAGGACGACTAAGAATATTCCATCATTTTCAATTGTTAGCCATAAGATTAAAATTTTAAATTAAAAGGTGATTAATTGAAATTTTAAATTAAAAGGTGATTAATTGTGCCCATGTCCAATAGATATACGTCTTTCGACGTAATAAAAAAAATGTTGAGGTATTCTCCGCTTGTTGGCTCCTAGCTTTTGGCTTCTAGTTTCTCCTTATCTAAACTCGGTCTTAGTCTCGGTCTCAAACTAAACTCATCAACTGCGAAAATTATACACCTGATTGTAGATTTCTAGATTTCTATGTGAGAGGCTTCTTTTTAGCAGGTTTCTTAGTTTCCTGGAGCATCATTGCTCGAGTTCGAATCGCATAAACCGAAAACTTTTGTTTCTTGGCCCTATGGGTGCACGCCTCTTCACGGATCGCGCTATCACCACTTGGCCCTCCTCCTCCTCCTTTCCGCGAGCTTCCATTGCCTTGCCTAAATTACAAGGCAGGGATTGGAGGGGCTTCCATTGCCCTGCCTAAATTACAAAACAGGGATCGGACGGTTAGGGAAAACGCTAAGTGGGGAAATCAAGGGAAGTTTTTTCAAATTCAAAAATGGACGGGCAAGGACTTAATAAGGTGGATACAGCATTAAATATCACCTCACTGTCAACTCTATCAGCTCACTGTACCTCACGTCTCTGGCGGGTTAACTACGGTGAATTGGAGGCTCCAGAATTAGTGATTGACGGGAGTCGGAAAATGAGTTGACTGAATCCCGTCTGAAAATGAGTTGATTGAAGCATGCATGAGGATGGGAGCATAGATGTATACCGCTGTGGCTATCCACCATGCAGCAGCCCAATCATTGAGAGGCTGCTGCAATGTATTTGGTTTCACACTCATCACATCTACATTGCAGCAGCCTCCCAATGATTGGGCTGCTGCATGGTGGATAGCCACAGCGAAGGTAGCGGATGGGAGCATTGGTGCCCATGGGTATGGAAGTGCACGAGTGTGTTGCACGACTATCCAGTCTGCAGCGTCTTAATAGCAGTTTGGATATCGCTCGCCATACATGAACCAGTCCAACATCCATCCATGCACCAGTTCCGAAGTTCCGCACGCATCAGTCGAACATCGAGACATGCACTAGTTATGCACCCGTACATGCACCAGTTCCAACCGCTAAACATGTGAAATTAAATGGCTTATTAAATTTCTAACCAGTCCAACATCCATACATGCACCAGTTCCAACAGCTAAACATGTGAAATTAAATGGCTTATTAAATTTCTAACCAGTACAACATCCATACATGCACCAGTTTCGAAGTTCCGCACCGCAGTCCAACATCGATACATGCACTAGTTATGCATCCGTACATGCACCAGTTAATACCATAGCTAAATATGTGAAATTAAATGGCTTATTAAATTTCGATGGTGAACCAGGCAATAAAATGTTTTGAGGTACCAATGTGTGGAATTAAATGGCGTATTAAATTTCGATGGTGAAACAGGCAATAAGATGTTTTGAGGTACCAATTAGAAACTAACAGCCTTAGTCCAGGACTAGTAAGTATAAATAAGAAAAAAACCAACAGCTTAAATGACAATGATTGACAACGACGACTACATCAGAATAATTAAACCCCAATAAAAAACATATTACCTCTAGTGACCGCCAGTGAAATCCAAAAGAAAAAACAACTAAATTAACTTTTAAAAAGTATTAGCATGGCTGTTGTCTTTTAATAATATGGCATGTGCAACCAAGAAATCGACGTCATCCCAAGTATCTCGTGGTATTCCGTGGTCAGTCCTCAATTCCGTGATCTCTCAGGTTGGGCCTCCACTGTACGTGTATGAATTAAATTGATATAACCTGTGAACAACTGGAATAGAAAGTAAGTAAGCATTACAAAGATTCGAAAACGAGGGAATGCTCTCTTAGAAACTACACTCTTTCATAACATGGACCAAAACGCAGTCCTTTCACACTTTATGAGCACATGAGTTGCTCTGGTTCAGCTTCTACGCTGCCTATAAATTTGATCCCATATCGACCGATGCATCAATATCATGCCGTTCCATCTGAATCGTGCTTGTTTCTTTCCAAGAATCGGGATAATGGAGAGTAAATAATCGGAATATTCTTATTGTGTGGACATGGCAGGGCTTGCATCTGCCACTGGAAGAGCCCGAGGAAGGATGGATAGGGTTCTCCCCAAGCGGGGAGACATAAAAATACAGGTATTTTCCTCCATGGCCTCGCCAATTCTCGCATCGCTCAAAAGGATGGGAACAGCTTTGGCCAAAAGCATTCATTCTTCCTGCAATACCTGCTGCCCTAAAAGGGTCAATCCGAAGGACTGAATACCGGAGCGGTGAGGCGGTCTATGACAGCCAACATTTCCATGGTTTCGTAATATAACACAGAATTCTTTAGTTTTTCTCTTATTTGGTGTGTTGACATCTTTGCTCGCAGGGCCTGCGTGCTGTAGAATAGTAGTTGGCAGTGAATGTAATTTTGTTCAATAAGGCCACTGGCTGATTAATTTCGCTGTGTTTGGCTGGATGGTTTTCGTCTTGTGATGCAATGTGCTGTATACAGATATTCTCCTCCAATTTTTAAGTCAGCCGAGAAATAGTAGCCATACTGTTTTCGTTGAGATGGTATAGAAAAATAACAAATACAAATTTTAAAACGAAAAATGGTTTCAGTTAAGTCAATACACAGAGATTTTGTTTTTTACTTTTGTTTTTGAAAACATAAATTTGTTAAGATCAAAAAATGTGTTTTGATATTTTATTATGGAGATACAATTTTGCGACCATCATTTCAATTGAGTGTTTTGGGTTCATTAATTAGAGTTTGGCGAAAGCCTGTTCGGATGTCATTCGCAAGAGTGTAGATATTCCGTTAGGAATAGGCTTTGGGACAAAGATTGTAAATCAGTTTAATATCGATATTAAGCTGTGGGCAGGTTTTGGAAGAAAGATTGTAAATAAGCTTAACACAAAGAGTTTTCTTCTAGCGTGCAATCTCAGTTCTGGGAATTTTGTAATTCAGTGCTGGGGTTTTGTAATGAATAAACCCTTTTACTTACATATTACTACTAAAATTAGCTTTAAAAAATATTTCTTCCCATTTGTAATAGAGATAGTTTAAATGTTTTATTTTTGGTCCATTTTTAGTAACATGTTGTCTGAATCACTACTAAAATTAACTTTAAAAAATATTATTTCCCATTTCTAATAGAAGTAGTTTAAATGTTTTATTTTTGGTTCATTTTCAGTAACATGTTATCTGAATCAGGTCATATAATTATTGGTTAAATTACAAGTTTTTGTGCCTTAAAATCTATTTTTAAATAGATTTTATCTATTAAAATTTTTTAGAACATTAAAGTTAAAATTCTATAAATTTAATAACTCAAATTTACAATTGAAATAATTTTTAATCATTTTTTTTTTTAAAAAGTGGGTAGAAAATTTGAAAAATCATTAAAATTAAAATTCTATTGATTTAACAACTCAAATTTACAATTCAAATAATTTTTAACCATGTTTTTTAAGAAAAAAAGGCTAGAAAATTTGAAAAAAGTAAATAAAAAACTAGAAACTTTTATACTACGTGACAAAAGAGCAGAGTTCGCTGTCCTTTCACACTTGAATGGGCATACGCGTTGCTCTGGTTGAACAAGACCTCCTGTCCTTTCACACTTGAATGGGCATGTGAGTTGCACTGGTTGAGCTTTTAAGCTGCCTATAGATTTGATCCCATATCGATCCGATCATCAATATCATGCTTCTTCATCTGAATTTCGCTTTTGGATTTCCAAGCATAGGGGAACAAATCAGAAAGTGAGATAGAACTCACGTTAATTCATCCATTAATCAAGAAAATAACACTTACATTTATATGACTGTCACACAAGCAGATTCTTATTTTTATGGATTTGATAACAAGAAGTAGAGTCAAACGTGGAGTCAACTACAACTGATTCTATTTTAGGAATTTCTTCATTAATATCTAATACTTCACCTTAATGGATAAATGGATTTTCTACCACACTTAATTGTTTTTTACATTCTTCAAAATTCATCTTTCCAAGAGGTTTGGTAAAGATGTCAGCCACATTATCCGTGGTATTACAATAGATCAAGTCAATTTTCTTTCATTGTATCTTTTCTCTTACAAAATGATGTTGGATTTCAATATGCTTTGTTCTAGCATGATAAATTGGATTGTGAGCCAATTTAATAGAACTTTGATTGTCACATTTGAGAACAGTAGGCTTCATTTGTTTATTGCCAATATCTTCAAGAATTCTCCTTAACCAAACAACTTCACAAGTAACATTACATAGAGCTTTGTACTCAACTTCTGTTGATTAAAAAGAAACAGTTGGTTGTTTCTTACTCCTCCATGACATGACCCCTGTACCAATGTTGAATGCATATCCTGAATTTGATTTCTTGTCATCGGGATTTTCGGTCCAATCTGAATCAAAGTAACTTGTCAAATCAACATCACAATCATCAGTATACATAATACCAAAATTAACAGTTTCTTTCATATATCGAAGAACTTTCTTCTCAACTATCCAGTGGCTTTCAAGTGGTTTAGCCATGCACTGGCTAAGGATGTTGACTGAATATGCTATGTCTGGTGTGGTAGTAATGAGATAGTTCAAACTTCCCACCAACTATCGATACAAACTACCATTTGCCTCTTTAGTTTCATCAACACTAGAAAACTTAACATTTTGTTCTAAAGGTGTTGACACTGCCTTTCTTTCACTCATATTGAACCTTTTCAGAATCTCCTTTGTGTATTTGATGAGTGACCATTGTTTTATCGTCTTCTCTCCATATTTCCAAACCTAAACAATAATGCATTTCACCAAGATCCTTCATTTGAAACATTTGTGATAACTGAATTTTAATATCTTCAATCAAGTGAGAAGCACTACCTGTTATAATCAAATCGTCAACATATAAAGATACCAAGGCAACATTCCCATTTTCATCCTTTTTGACATACAAATT
>ML777538.1:1408552-1421110 GCA_009831015.1 Picea engelmannii | reverse complement strand
TTGCATTTTTCCATTCTTTATGATCTTTAGCTTGTTCATAAGTAACAGGTTCTACAACATTCATTACTTGTGTCATCAATGCATAATCTTTATACCTAGAAGGTACCTGAATTGTTCGTGATGACTTCCTTTGAGTTCCACCACTTTCATTTCTTTTTTTATGTGGCGTAATATCCCTTCTGGGTGATTCAAGAGTGTTTGTAGTATCCATGTTGCTTCCACTTTGTTCCTGTACCTATTCCTGGTCATGTACATGTTCTTGTTCAACATCTATCTCAAATTTTACATGAGCATCATTGTCATAAGGAGTATACCAAACATCATTTTTACTTATCTCATCATTTGTATTTTCATGAAAAATCACATCTCTGCTTACAATCAACTTATGTGCACTAAGATCAAACAACTTGTATGCCTTATGATCATCACAATAACCAAGGAATACACACTTAACAAATTTTGCATCAAGTTTCCTTCTCTCATCTTTTGGAATATGAGCAAATGCCTTGGAACCAAATATTCTTAAATTACCAACTTCAGGTTTATAGACATAAAAGACTTCAAAATGAATTATCAGATCTAGAATCTTAGTTGGACTTCTATTTTTCAAATAAATAGTAGTATTAATGGATTCTGCCCAAAAACCATTAGATTTTTTTTTACCTTTCAACATGTTGTGAGCACATTCCACTAATGTCCTATTATTCCTTTGAGTTACACCATTTTGTTGTGGTGTATGAGACATAGTGAATTGTTGAATGATCCCATTGTTCTTGCAGTAGCTATCAAAATATCCCGAGGTATATTTTCCACCTTGATCAGATCTTAGAATCTTGATGCATTTGTCTGTCTGATTTTCCACCATAGTTTTAAACTCCTT
The DNA here is from genome assembly GCA_009831015.1 of Picea engelmannii. Taxonomy (NCBI): domain Eukaryota; kingdom Viridiplantae; phylum Streptophyta; class Pinopsida; order Pinales; family Pinaceae; genus Picea; species Picea engelmannii. The sequence goes on along the minus strand of ML777538.1, from coordinate 1,420,230 downwards.
AAAATATTCAAATACATCACTCTTTTTCCTTATAAAATAAGCCCAAGTAAATCTAGATTTGTCATCAACAAATATAAGTAAATACCTTGCACCTCCAAGTGACATGGTTTGCATGGGACCACAAACATCAATATGTATTAATTCAATTCTCTCTCATTGTTTATTCTCTTTATGCACTGGAATTTCTTCCCTATGTTGCTTACCTAGTGCACAAGCTTCACATTCTATATGCTCATTTTTCAAAACATGAAGTACTTCAACCATCAATTTCTTCTAAAGTAGCACTAAGTCATTTTGATTAAGATGTCCATATCTGTGATGACATAGCTCAATTGTTGACATTGTTGTAGATGTCAATGCTTGATGAGTGCCCCTTGTTACATCAAGCTTATACAGACCTCCAATTCTTGTTCCCGTGGCTATGAATTTATAATGATTTTGAATATCCTTCACAAAACATTGAGATTGCATAAATTCTACATTCAAATTTTGATTAGTTATTGTGGAAACAGATATCAAGTTCTTTTTTATGCCTAGAACATACAACATATTGTGAATCTATTTCATTTTCCCATTAGGTAAATTCATACATATTACTCCATAACCCTGAACCGGATGAGATCTGTTATCTCCTAAATATATGTGTGTTTCATCTGTGCTCTCATCATATTCATCAAACCATTCTTTGTTACAAGACATATTATCTGAGGCTCCTGAATCTATGAACCATGCACATTCATCATCAGTTTCTGCAGACAATGCAACTTTGGAAATAAACAACTTTAGATTCCTAAAACCATCATTGATAGAGGTGTCACTCTTCATATAATTTCCATTATGTTTTCTGAACTTCTATTTAGATTCATTAGTTTTCCTTTTACAACAATCTTTAGCATGATGGCCAAGTTTCCCACAATAAAAACAATCATCATTTTTCTTTTCATGTGCATCAAATTTCGATTGAGTCATACCTCTATTCCTTGGTTGAAACTTGTTTGTTTTGTGTATGTCCCATGGCTTGCCCATGTATGGTTGTTTCCCTTTGGCTACTAACGCCAATTCTGAAGTATGAGAGTCCATCTCAAACAACTTCATTCTTTCTTCTTCTTGAAGAAGAATCCACGTTAATTCAGAAAACGTAGGTGGTTGTGCTCTACCTCCTAGACTTGAAATAAAGACATGATAATCTATGATTAAACCTTTTAATGTAACAGTTACCATGTCATATTTTGAAACTTTTTCACCAATTGCACTTAACTGATCACTCAGATCTTTAATTCTGGAAACATAGGTGGTAATATTTTCATTTGCTTCCATTTTTATGGACAGTAACTTAGTCTTCAAAAACAAAATTCTATTTGAGTTTGTATTTTCATATAAACCTTTCAATATGTCCCAGGTCTCCTTGGACATTTTACAGTCTCTAATGTGTGGAATTATACTGTCCTTGACAGACATCCGCAACAACACTTTAGCCTCTGTTTCTCATTTCTCCCAATCTGTATCAACAACACCTGTGGGTTTGGTTTCGTCTCCATTTACAATAGCCCACACATTCCATGCTTCAAAAATCGTCAATATCTTAAATTTCCAGTTAATGTAATTATCACGATCGAACTTAGATGCTTCATTCAGATAATTATCTATGAATGAATTTAACATTTCTGCAGAAAATCACTGAACAACTCATAAAATACGTGGAAATACCTCTTTAAACGAATGTCTCACGATTTCAAGGATAGTTCTCAGGATTCCTCCACAACGTATATAGCTTCACAACAAGTTCTTGGGCTTCCCAGCAGCAGCAACGAACAACTAATTCAGATCGGGCGAATTGTTGAGAATGACAACACACACTCAACAATATAATAGGGAGAGCTTTGATCGAGTAGAAGGCAAAAATGATGGTGCCTGCGCAATTAAAATCAATTATTTTCATAGGGATCAATAGAGGGCATAACAATACCAGGCTATCTCCACTCTTCATGCAGGAAGATGGGCACCAACAACAACATGAGTCGACAGTATGGGCTCCTCCTTCACACCAGTCGGTGTACATGCTGTAATAAACAAAAAAACAGCTCCTATACGTGCCTAATACAAGGGACAACCAAAAAATACACCTGCAACAATGGCTAACAACTTACGCGCCAAATTTCAAAGACAAAAATCACAATTTTCACATCTCACGCTCACGGTTAGACAGACGGTGGCTAATTTCTCCTGAGCTCTGATATCAAATCTGAAAGTGAGATAGAACTCACGTTAATTCATCCATTAATCAAGAAAAGAACACTTACATTTATAAGACTGTCACACAAGCAACATATTCCTATTATTATGGATCTAATAACAACATGTAGAGGAAAACATGGAGTCAGCTACAACTAATTCTATTTTAGGAATTTCTTCATTAATATCTAACAGAACACAATCATGCAAGAAAACTGTGAATCTTGATAATGGAGAGTAACCAATCGAGAGATTATTATTGTGCAGCCATGGCAGGGCCTAGTAGAGCCCAAGGAAGGGTGGCTAGGCTTCCTTCGAAGCGGGGTACATAAGAAGCCAGATATTTTCTTTCATGGTAGTATGAATACTAGCATTGCCCGAGACCTTTAAAAACATGGGAAAAGCTTTGGCCTAGATCATTCCTTCTCGCTGCAATACCGGTTGCCCTGAAAATCTATCGCAAGGACTTAATACGTGAGTGATGAGGTTGTCTATTGCAGCCAACATTTCAAAGGTTCTGTAGATATCACAGAGAAATCGTTAGTCTTTTCCTTCTTTTAAGAGAGATTTTTGTTGGCAGGCCTGAATGCTGTAAGAATTGTAGTTGAGAGTGAATGCAATTTTTTTCAGTAATCTTATTTGCGGTCACCGACTGAATAATTTAGTAGTGTTTGTGTTTGTTTGGATGGTTGTCGTCAATATTAGTACTATATTTGTTGAAAAAGTGCCAACTAATTTAGGTAGCATGTATATGCATATCAGCTAAATTTACAATGTGTAAGCATGCACTTTTCATTGAACAATTTGTGTCACTAGTGGATATTATTATAATCACGTTGTCTAACTGTTTGACGAGCATACCCATAGAGGTGAGAAGTGTGTGAGAAAAACACAATACTGTGGAGTGCAGTGTGTATGAGAGGAGAGGATGGTTGTATGCATGTGTTGACTATTATAATTCTCCCTTGAATAGTAAGAATATTGACTATAATTTCTCGTGTGTATGAGAGGAGAGGATGGTTGTATGCATGTGTTGACTATTATAATTCTCCCTTGAATAGTAAGAATATTGACTATCATAGCTCCATGGTTTTTTCCTATATTAAGTTTCCACGTAAATCAGAGAACCAAATAAAGAAAAAGAGAATCCTCTAATATTTGGATCAAAATTAGGCCGACCATAAGGCAAAGACGAGTCTATTGCAGGAAGACATGTTGGAGAGGAGCGATAATTTCTCTAAACCTTACACTCCCCATGCTTTTGGAGATCATAGCACTCGCGGTCTCTCATTATCGCATCACATATCAAGTGTGATGAGCGATATTTCTCTGGGTATTCAACATACTCGTGGAGCGATGACCTTGGAAAGGTGATTTTTTTTAAAATGCATGTGGTATTAAAGTCTTAGAATGATATGATGGTATGAAATTCTAACCTTTTTTTGTTTTATTATGCATAAGACATGGAGAATCGTTTTTATTAAATGAGTCATACCAGTTTTTTTTTATGCATAAGACATGGAGAATTGCCTTTATCAAATGAGTCATACCAACCTTTTTTGTTTTATTGTGCATAAGAGATGGAGAATCACATTTATTAAATGAGTGGAGGATGCTTAAGGGGATATATTTATATGAAGAGGTAGATGTATTTTTTAAAAGGTTTTTATGGGTAAATCTTTTAAATTAATATTTTTATTTTTGGGTTTAATTTTGAACATTACGATTGGTTTTTTTTATATAAAGGTTTAGTATTATAATTTTGGTTTGGGCATTTTTAGGTTTGTGTTAATGGTAAAAGTGCATAGTTCTAAGTTTGAGGTGGAGAAAATCAATGGTAAGAATAATTTTGAGCTATGGAAGCTCAAGATGTAGGATTTGCTTGTGTAACAAGGGTTGCAAAAGGATTTAGAGGGTAAGTCAAAGAAACCAGCAAGTATGACATACGAGGACTGGAAAGATCTGGATTCAAGAACCCTCAGTACCATTTGTTTGTGTCTGGAAGATGAAGTGTTGTTTAACATTGTTGGAGAGGAGACAACAATAGGTTTATGGAACAGACTGGATATTATGTATACGACAAAGTCATTGACGAATATAATCATCTTGAAGAGGCGGGTGTATAGTTTACGGATTAAACAAGGTACAAAAATTGTTGATCACTTGGATGTTTTCAATGCTCAAATTTGTCAATTGCCTAGTATGGAACTAAAGTATGAAGATGAGGACAAGGCAATTACACTATTGTGTTAATTTCCTAAGTCTTGGAATCATATGGTCATAGCTATGTGGTTTGGCACAACATATGCCATTGATTATGATATTGTTGTGGGAGATTTGTTGTCTGAGGAGATGAGGAGAAGATCAAGTAAAGAAACCTCAACAATAGAAACAATGGTGGTCAGAGGTCGATCTACAGAAATAGGGAAAATCATAGGGGTACATCAAGGTATAAGTCAAAAGGCAAGAAGAGTAAGCATAAATGTTGGTTTTGTGGCAAATCAGGGCAGCTAAAGAAGGATTGTTGAAAAAGACAAAATGCATCAAAAGAGGACTCCACAAAGGAAACAAAGGAAGCTAATTTAGTTGAAACAAGTTCAGTTTCAGGTTCAGGTATGGTTGATGAGGTATTTCCCACATATGATGTTTCACATCAACATCAACATTGGTTGTTAGATTCTGATGCACCAACAACATGTGTCTTCATAGAATTTGGTTCTCAACTTACCAATCTATTGATGATGGTGTTGTTTTTATAGAAGTTTCTTATAAAATTGTTGGTGTTAGTAGCGTCCGGATTAAAATGCATGATGGTTTTGTAAGAACATTAACATATGTAAGGAATGTACCCGAACTTAGAAAGAACTTGGTATCTTTGGGAGTTCTTGATTATGCTAGTTACAGGTGTACGACTCAAGGTCAAGTAATGAAGGTGTCCAAAGGCATCTTAGTAGTCATGAAGGAAAAGAGGATCGAGAACCTTTATCAGCTTGAAGGAAGGACAAAAGTAAATGAAGTAGTGGTAGCATATGGAGGTGAAAGTGAATATGTTAGTTTATGGAATCAACATTTGGGTCATATGAGAGAAAAAGGGCTTAAGGTATTGGTTGATCCTAAGTCACTTCCAAGTTTAAAATTTCTGAATTTGAATTTCTGCAAGTATTGTGCTTTTGGAAAATAATGTAGATAGAATTTTAAAACGGGAAGACATATAAGCAAAGGTATCCTAAATTACATTCATTCAGATGTTTGGGGACCATCCCCTTTGGTTTCTTTTAGAGGATCGTCATATTTTATGACATTTATAGATGATTACTCTAGAAAGGTTTGGGTTTATTTACTTAAAAGAAAAGCTTATGTATTTAATAATTTTAAGAAATTTAGAGCTTTGGTTGAAAAGAACACTGGCAGGTCAATCAATTTCTTAAGAATAGATAATGGAGGTGAGTTCACATCTGTGGAATTTTAGAATTACTGCAAGGAAGCTGGGATCGAAAGACATAAGACCACGGTTTATACTCCTGAGAAAAATGGTGTTGTTGAACGCATGAATATGATTCTTCTAGAGAGAGCAACGAGCGTGCTCAGTAATTCCAAGTTGCAACATGAATTGTGGACAGAAGCATTTCTTACAACATGCTATCCGATAAATAGTTCACCATTAACTGCAATAAACTGTAAGATTTCAGAAGAGGTATGTACATGTCATTTGTATGATTATTCAAATTTGACAATATTTGGTTGTGATGATTATGCTCTTATTTTTAAAGATCAACATTCTAAGTTAGATCCTAGATCAAAGAGATATGTCTTTGTTGGTTATGGTGATAGAGTTAAGGGGCACAGATTGTGGGATCCTACTCGCCATAAACTCATCATAAGCAGAGATGTAGTATTTGATGCATCTTCACTCTTGAAATCAGAACTAGTAGATGTTTAATTTAGACAAGAACAAGTACCGCAAGTTCAACAAATTTAGTTGGAAAGTCAACCATCTTCAGAAAGGGAGGATCATGAAGAAGTTCCAGAAGAAGAAGATGAAGATGCAAAAAATATCTAGGAAATTGAGGATATGCCTCAATCATCTCTAATGAGATCTACACGGGTCATGAATCCTCCTAAAAGGTGTGATGATTATGTTTCATCTGTGGCTTTGGTTTCTATTGATGGAGAGCCTAGTTGTTATCAAGAAGTAATTAAGATATATGAAAGTGATCAATGGAAAAAATATATGCAAGAAGAAATGGATGTCTTAGAGAGGAATAAATAATGGGATTGGGTAGAACTACAAAAGGACATGAAGGTTGTCGGCTACAAGCAGGTCTACAAAGAAGAAAAGGGTGTTGATGATAAAGTGGAAAGATATAAAGCAATACCAGTAGAAAAAGGGTATTCTCAAAAGGAAGATATTGTTTTTCATAAAATCTTTTCACCAGTTGTGAAGCTTATTTTAGTTCGTGTTGTGTTAGCACTAGTTTATTTACTTGATCTTGAGTTAGAGAATCTAGAGGTTAAAATAATGTTTCTACATGGAGATTTGGATGATGATATATATATGGGACAACCAAAAGGGTTTGTTCAGGATCATAATAAGAGGTTTTTTTGCAAACTATCGTGGTGAAGCCTTGAAGTATTGACCATGATATCACTATAGGAAAGAGTTAGGAAACCTATGGAGAGGGTCCATCATGCCAAGATGACCCAAATAACCTTGATGAAATATCTAATATAGAATGATAAGCCTCATCCTTATCCCAAGGAAATATTCGTTAATGAGGAAAGTACTGGTGGTTGAACAACCAACCACCCAAATAAATGGAAGAAGGGAGGGCCTGGATGAGAAGACAAAAAAATGTCATCCTAAAGTACCACAGAGTGCAGTTTTGTACAGGCCTAGACTGACTTGAGTCCCTTCTAAAAGAAGGAATAGGATAGGTCCAGAACTTTCTTTGGAAAAAGGAGGGGGCATGCAAGATAATAAAATCATCAGAGAAATAGAGAGAGACCATTCAAAAAAGAGGAGAATGCGTGAGGCTATTGGTTTCTGAAGAAGAACCGAAGGATTAAGTTTTTCTGGTTAAAGGAGAGAAAAAGAGAAAGGAGCTCTGAGAATTTGCAGAAAATCCATTCTGAGAAGAAGGTCGTGAGATTGATGCTGAGGGAGCATCTAATAAACCTCGCATCGGCTCTGACAGAGAAAGGATCTATGAGAAATTGCAAAAGTACCCTAGTGATATCATGTCTTGGCATGGGGGTGGCCCAAGCGCTAAGAATGAATGTCTCTAATCCTATTGTTGGTGGAAAGGTGAACACCCACAGTTAGTTGGCCGGTGATCAATTGTAATAGATAAGTATTCCATATATTTTGTGTACTAGAATTGAAATGAGTGGTTGGATGCCTGTGTCTATGACTGAAATTTATGTTGCATGATTGATATTAGTAATGCTTATTATTCTTCTATGAGCCCCTGCATTTGAATGATTTTTGTTTGCCTTTGCTTAAAATTCAAAGAACTATTAGACATGGGTCCTCAAACAAAATTAAGAATACGATTACGGTTTTGGTGGTTGGAAAATACTTAATAGAATTTTCCCAAGGATTGATTTTGCAATGTAAGAGTCGAGGCAAACTCCACTGGAATGCTTTAGTCATGTCGACCCCTTAAATTTACCTTTCTATGTTACTAGATTTGAGCTCTGTGGATGAAGGGCGCCTCCTTCAAACCATTCGTCTATGTGACCGAGGGCTCATGCTCATGACCCTAACCAAATCATGGCTAATAATTGACTGTGTAACTCTGTAAATTCTCAGGGAATTCATATGACCAGGACCTTGGAACCCTTCACTAGGTTCGAAAGGAGTTAAGATATATTGGCTTCGGGACTCTAGGATTCCAAAGCTCTAGGATGTTATAACTTCACAACATGCAAAACCAACTGAAGGAAACATGTTCGTACAGTTACCAAAGAGGTTGACCGACATCTAGCAATTTCCTTAACTGTGACCGTGGTATCTGTCGCATCGTTAAACATTGATCAACTTCTCGATCGTGAAGTAATACGAACCATAGATCTGATGATATTCAGGATCTCCCATGACTTTTGTATTGAAATTGTGGTCATTCGACATTGATCAACTCCAGGAGTAAAAAGGTGTTAAACAACCAGAAACCCCTGAACGACGAATCCGCGAAGAGACGAGGAACTTCGATATAAGGATGATTCGAGATATATCTTGACCATTGGATCTAGACAATGGTCAGTATGACATTTACCACTCCAATAGTAAAAAGGAAACGAAACAGACAAACCCCCAAAATATGAAGTCGCAAAGAAACGTAGGTCATAGATCTATGGATCTACGTGGACCTATCTCAACCATGGGATAAAAGTGTATTGGGAGGTTGTTGGCAGGAGTTCAGACTTGAAAGTTATAGGCAATTTCAGAGGTGGGAGAGGCTGGAGGATCCCATAGGTTTTCAGTACAGAGTGACATGGAATGTTGATTTCACCTAGGGTGATGTGGACTCATGTTCGACATGCCACGTGTTTCCTTGATTCATGTTTTTTAGAAACCTTATATGAAAATTGGAACATGACACAGGTCACTCGTTGAAAGGGCCACATGTCATCTTTGTCCTTCATCATGTTTCAACCCCCTAGAACATGCTCAGTTGGCATGATAGTTGGTGGAATATCTGGGGCACTGGGATTTCGATACTTTGGGAAACTTGGGATGTTGGAACATTGGGGTTAATCGGCTGAAGGCCTGAACCTACTTGTCTCACCTTTGCATTTAACGTGCCACCACATGTAAATTTGGATCCTTAGGGAGTCTAGGGTTTCGGGACTCCAGGGTGTTTGTATTGTTTAAATGTGTGCTCCAAAAGGGTCGAAGCTACATGGCAGGACCTTAGGATTCTGAACATTGGAGATGACGTACATGCAGAGACCAACCCCTTTTTCCTTTTTTGGTATTAAGTAACATGAAATGTATAATGGAGGACCCTCTGGGAGTTTGTGGTTTTGGAACTCCAGAGGCTTGGAGTGGTATATTGGACAAGCTGAAAGGGTCAAAGGCCCAGATTTATATTCCCACTCCTACAAGCTATAAGAATAATTTAAATATAATTAATCAACTAAGTGGGACCCTCTGCATAACTTCATCATTTAGGAGTATTGGGGTATATTTATAAGATCATGAGGAGGAACTTTCGCCGAAGTTCAGAGACTTAGGTGTTGATCGAAATTAATTCTCCTAAGTACTCCTATGAAGTCTTTAGTTATATTATAATATAATTCAATAGAATTACATTATAATATGATTAATGAAAGAACAAATTGGAAATGTTTAATTAAATTAATAGGCCTATAAGATCTAGACAAGCGTCAACCTCAGGTTAGTAAAGTCTTTGTATTCTATGTTGAGGTGGCATTCTAGATGATAGGGAGCCACGCGGATGCCACATGGTGATGAGAGACCCTAGTTGGTAAAGACCTAAAGAACATTGAAGGGCCATAACTTTCAGTCTAGATCTCGGATTTGGACAAACTTACAGTCATCATAAATCTCTTGACGAGAAGAAGATGATGGAGTTCTCAGGAAGAGGATTTGAGATGGTTGAGAAAAAGAGAAAAACTTCTACCCCATCTGTTAAAAGGATACCTAAGTGGTTGGGTCTGTGACAAATATTCTCCACATTCACTACTGAGTAAATGAAAAACTATGCGGGTAGACTGAGTTTGTAGGGATTATCTCCAACATTTTCCACTACCTCAAAGGGACCTTACACTAGAGCCTTGATCTTCTTACCATGACCTTGTATTCTTTCCTTATTCGGTTGTAACCATAATTTCTCTCACACTTGGAATGTTCTCTTTGTTTTGTGATGGTCATGCCTATGCTTGTACTTTTCATGTGACTTATTCAACGTCTTATGTACTTGCAAATCAATCTTCCTAATCTTATCAACATTGTATTCTACTTTTAATGCATCTCTTGTGAGGTCCTCCCTCACTCTTCCTTGTTGTCCATATACAACATATTAGGGTGAAGGTGGAAAGTACCTCAAACAAGTTTCAAAAGGTGACTTACTAGTAGAAGTGTGAACTTCTCTATTGTAAGAGTATTATAGATCATATTTGCATCCTAAGTCTTCAGATGTTGTTGCTTCTAACCCCTCAAAAGATGCACCAAGGTCTTGTTCACTAATGTTTCTTGCCCATCTGTCTATGGATAGAATGTTGTAGACCTATTTAGATAGTGTCCATCTTCTCCCACAATGTAGTCCAAAAGGTATTGTGGAATATCGTGTCCCTATCTGAGATGATTCTCCTCAGACTCCCAAAGTTCAATTAGACGTTTTTAAAGAACAAGTTTTCTACTCCTTTTCCTTTTATCGTCCTTTTACAAGGCATGAGCGTTCAATTTTTCTCAAATTATCAACTACCACAAATAAAAAGTCATGTCCCTTCCAGGTGGTTTGTAAACCTCCCAAAAAATACATGGAAATGATTTCCCAAGGTCGAGTGTGTTTATGTTTCTGGTAGCTGGGAGAGGTATTCACCTCTGGGATAACCTTTCTTATAGAATAAGATTCCAAGACGTTAAAGCAAAACCATTGAAAGAATTAAAGAATCCCCAGAAGATGTATATTTCTCCAGAAGTCAAGTCGGCCTTCCAGAGAAAGATAAAGTAAATATATTTTCCAGAAAGGACAGGTTGCCCCCCTTGGAAAAGTTCACTAGCCCGATTAGTATAACTAAGGGTGGCACCCTTCTCATCTGACACACTCTCTCACATATCATAGCGCAATTTTGGAAGAGAATTGAAACTGCATCTGTAACTTCAACTGCTGAAGGAAGGAAGGTGAAAGTCTTATATCTGTCAGTCTTGGTGGTACACTAGAGGTGGACTAGTTCTCTAGAACTATATCTAGGGTTTACATTGTTGAGTTCTCTTCATGTTGAGATAAGTATTTTTGGATTATTTCTTATTGGTTTTCTCTAGTGAATAGATCTTGTTCTTGGTTATTATGTCTTTGGCATGGATCTTTTCTATAAAAAAAGGTGTTGGTTTTTCTCCCCTTGTGAATAAGGGTCTCCCATGATAACTACTATGCTTTGCTCGGGGGTGGCACTTGAGGATGCCTATGGTTGGGTGGAAATCAAAGAACATTGCCTATGGAGAAACAAGAAGATCCAATTTTTCTTGTAATTTGTTCTTGGTTAATCTTCTTGAGATCTTGTTTATTTACTGCAGTTGTAAACTATTCAAAAATTCAACATGGTGTCAGAGCAATGTTCCCGAAGAAGCAATTTCACAAGCTTCTCTAGCATCTCTTCTACTTGTTTATACCTTCTTTCTGCAGTTATGCAACTGCACTTGTGACTGCAACGAATCCCTCCCCTTTCATATCAAGCTAGTTTTATCACTTTCCCTTGAT
>ML777538.1:1291952-1302368 GCA_009831015.1 Picea engelmannii | reverse complement strand
AGTTCAACCTAGACCAGAGAGGCCTCCCTTCTAGTCTCAAAATATCCCTGACATTCCTGTGCCTCCTCATGTATCTATGCAACCAAAAGTTCCTGAAAGTTATGTTGAGAAAAGTATTAAAAAGAGAATGTCATTGATAAATAGAAGCAAGGGATGTATAAAAAAATATTGTTTCTTTTGGTTTAAGGGCACATGAATTTCATGAATATCTCCAAGTTGATTTAAAGAATGAAGAAGGATTCTACACAGATGTTCTTTTACCATTTGGGATAAAAGTATCAAACATGATAGAATTGAAAAGGAGAGAAGAATATATTCCCTCTCCAAGTCGAATTAAACAGTTGAATTTCTGTTGGAAAGAAAATATCAAGAATTTGAATAACATTGTCCAAGAATGAAACAAAGTCATATTCAAAACAGAAGAATTATTCAAAATACTCACAAAGATAGATTTGGTAGGAAGCACTGATGAGGTGGAAGATCCTAATTTAATTCTCAATTCAATGTTTATGACAAGGGAACAATTTGATGAACAAGTGGTGATATTAAAATTATTATTGACTGAGAAATTTAATGGCATAATTGAATATGGTTAAGAAGAGCTAAATAATTGGATGGTTGATTATTCTATGAAAAATCGAGATATTGAGGAAATCCATGGGATGTCTCATGACCTAAGAGATTTAGAAGGTGAATTGTTTAATATCAAAATTAGGCATCAAATAAATGTTGTGCCAATGAAAAGTTACATTGAAAATTGGTTTAAGAAGGAAATTGATAAATTAATTAAATAAGGCCAAGAAAAAACATTTGAGATGGTTCCTATAACTTCCAATGAGGAGAATACAAGGACAAAAGAAAACAAATAAAATGGGAGAGACAATCACAGTAACTTTATGCTGATCACATCTTTCTTTCTTTATCAGGTTTTCATCCAGATACTTTGTTTCTTTGACTACAAAGGTTTAACCGAAATCTGATAACTTATTCATGTATTCTTTCCAGGTCTTTCCAATCTGTCATCGCCCACTATCTTCTCTCTACAAATAATTTCTTGTTTATATTTTCATTTATGGTCTATGGGGGGCCCAATCCCATTTCTCAGAACAAATGCATTTTAATTTCAAAACTTTGTAACCGACTTTAATATTTTTTCAGAAATCCCAAGTGAACTAATTCAGGATCAATTTTGACGATGTTTTTTAACTCTGAGTTTTGAGTATAAAATATTTGAGATTGATCTATATTTTTCTTCATTTGAGCTCCATATGTGTCTACTGTATTAAATTCCTCTTATGCGTATGGACCACTTTCTTTTATTTTTATATGTGATAAAAAATCTTTAGTTTAACTATGATGGATGTGAAGAAATTTTTCTTATTTTTTCAAAACATGCGATGTGTGAGGTTATAGGTCATCTCTCAGGAATTATATTTGAAATAAACATTTTTATTTTATGAAACTTTTGTATTTTCTTTGGATGCCACGGTGTATTTTCACAAAGTCCTGTATCATTTTGGAAATCTAGAATTCAAAGAGTATCATAAAACATAGAGGAGTACCACCTGTATAAAAATGTAGGAGGATTTGTATCATCGTGAAGTTTTCGTTTCGTTCCTAATGGATTCAAGCATCAACAATAGTCTAATTTGATATGTTGACCATTTTCATGGCCTATCACTACCTTCTTTGCAATATTAGGGACTTTTGGAAGCATGCCACCATCCCCAAGAGATAAGGAATGTGGTTGAGGGACCAAAGTTACTCCAGAAAATATTTCTTTTGATACATAACTAAGGACTTGCTGTTAAAGAAACTATATGCAAGTCATATATGGTTTTCCTTTTGGAACTGGGGAGGGGGAGAGGAGCTAACATGGTCAACTAAGCTAGTGGCACAAGGGGAGGAAGGAGAGGCAAAAAACCCATTTAGATATAGCGAGGAATAAAAACCAGGCTCTGGTAGAGTGGGGAGGGGAGAAAGAAGGAATTATCCAGTAAAAGGGCTTACCAGACTAGGAGGAGCCCAAAAATCTCCAAAAATCTCTAGGTTCCCAGAAGAATGAAACTAGCCAAGAGACTGAAAATAATGATCCCCTCCGAAACTTAGGGAAAAAACATAAAATTGATCTTGAGCGACGAGAAAAAGCTCAGGTCTCCACAGATATGAGAGGAATCTTGGAGTCTTTGGAGAAACCACCCCCCCCCAAAGCATTACTTTGGTGACCGAGGTTCCTAACATGCCACCATGAACTGACAGTTGGGGACCCGAAGCAGAGGCATGATCTGGGATTGGCGAAAAGGCCTCCCCCAAGCACCCAATAGGAGGAAACAAAATAGGAGAGATAGTGTCAGGGCGAAGGTCGGATGGTAGGTTCCAGATGAGTTGTCCATCCGACGGATCATATTCAAAATCTACTATACCATCAATGTCACCAGACCAAGAAAACTATAGAAAAAACTACAAGGAAAAAGAAAGAAAATTGCCAACCAACTAACACCAGAATAAAATTCATCCACACCGAAATCCTATGAGAGATTGCAGGGTGGAGAGCGGAGATAAAGATGAGGGTTCTAGAGGCCTCCTATGTCTAGGGTATCTGCATATGCCTACTCTAATTATAGACTTGTGTCTATCCTTATTATTTTCTTGAATATATTGAGCAAACTCCCTAGCTTCCTTAATATTTCTGGGATTTTTTATGAAAATATCATGTTTAATGTCTTCTGTTAATCCACACATGTAAGTATCCAATAAATTTTCATCACTTATGTCATCCATCCTTGTGGAAAATACCTAAAATTATGAATTATAATCTTCAATGTCACCTAAGTGATTGATTCTTATCAATTGAATGAAGTAGTCATATCCCCAAACTTTCCCATATTATGCTTCCAAGTCTCTTATAAATAAACTGTAAGTATAATGATAGAAAGGTGGATTCATTTTAACTACCCATTGATACCATTGATATGGTTTTATCTCAATGTTCAAAGTTTCTACGTGAATATTTTTCTTCTCATCCATAATATTATGCAGTTCAAAATATTTCTCTGTTTGTTTCACCCATGTAAATACTTTTGTTCCATCCAACTTCCATAATTCAACCTTGGGAAAGTTAACTCCTTTTGGAGACCATCCATATTTAATTCCATTATTGGTGTTAAATTCCCATGGAAGTTCTTATTATTGGAATGTTGTTCAATCTAAATACTACCTTCTTTTTCACGAGTCCATTCAAACACCTTTTCAATTTTAGCGAGCCTCCCATTTAAGGATTCCCTAATCTTGTTTTCCAACTATTGCATTGTTCCTTTCATATTTTCCTTATTTTCATCCATCTTCCTTTTTATTAGTTCCATATTACCTTGCATACGCATTTACATTAGTTCCATATTTCTTTCAATTTCTATTTGAGTATTCATCAAATGAACCTTTTTCATTGACCCATCATTCAATTCATTGATTTGACATTTAAATTTGGATAACTAGTTTTGTATGTCCTCATTTTGTTCCTAAGTCATGGAGGAACTTTATGGAGGTTTAATTTGTGAAATAATTTTTGGATCTTTCTTTGGAAAAATGGAAAATCATTATTAGGTACTAAATACAAGGGAGCATCAAGTGCTATAGCTCTATGATATACATGTGGTTCCAACAATAGTACTTAGCCCAATATCTCAAGGCACTAACTCATGAGTCTCAATTATGCCCTTAGCCATACTACCCAACTACCCTGGTAATAGAGAGTGGTCTCTCCGAGTGTTGTTCTCGGTGTACTATAGCAATAAGATTATTGAATATCTTATCTAAGGCTAGTTTTAGGTGCAACTATGGGACTTCCTATATATCGATAGGTACAAGGAAGTGATATTACATCTACGAGTGTTGTCTAATATGGTACTACTTGAATGGTTACCAATAGGTAAAACAAGGTGTTTCTAGTAACCACATGAAACCATTTTTTATTTCCTGGGTGTATTCTTCCCCTAATATAGGTGGAGTGGTTTCCCACCTATTCCACTGGCTCAAATTCTAGTTTCCATCTTGGTAGTTTTTCTATAGTTTTTCAGGTCCCAAACATCTGGGTCCATTTTGAGGCCCTAAACAACGTTTTTTTAACTTGGAAGTTCCCAATAGATCATTGTTGGGATGCATTCTGCCATTCAGAATGTGTACTCCTAGGATATACCTTTCTGATGGGGTACTGAGCACCCCAAACATAGATTATATGAAAAAACATTTCACTAGGGAATTTGATGTATCGACTACCCCCATTGAGGCCCACAAACCTTTTGTCGTTTTATCTTCCAGGGTTTGGGTTTTGGATTTTTATGGTTTTGTGATTTATGATTTATGTTAAAAATACCTTTGGAGCCTCATTGTAATCATCTTCTTATGAATGAAAATAGTTGACACATGTCTTTTCAGAGATAAGCTACCACCATTCTAGATTGCTTGTGTCCTTTTCATTTTACAATCTATTATATTCCAGACAATCATTAATAGAATTTGAGTTTTACTATTTTATTATATTATTGTGTTCCTTCCAATATCTCTATGTACCTCCTTGTTGTTGAAGTTTTACTTATACCGCTAGAAGTTATAATTATTCTTTATTATTATAATCATTTAGCACATTAGATACATAAATAAGATCATTGAAAGAGAGGAAATCACAAAAACAAATAGAGACACACATATTATCCTGGGAAACCCTCATGGGGGAGAAAACCCAACGAAAAATTCCTCAATATATATAGAGCAAATATCGAACAGAAGATCCTCCTCTAATCCTTCAATAAAAACAGTATTGAACCAATTACCCAAGAGATACCAAGAGATAGACCAAAATCCCTCCTTGACGTCACCCCCAGTTGCAACAGTTACTCTTTGAAGACTTGCACACTTCTTCATAGTTGCAGAGCTAGTGTGATGAGTGTGTTCAAATGAGACACAATCCTCACATATAAATACAAGTTGTGAGGTCATGCTAGGGTTGTGACTTGGTGGAGCCGACTTCTCATCGAAGTGGTTAAAACTAGTTTACAATTACGAGGGGACGACTTTACAAATACCACCATAAAAATACATGTTGATTGTTGACAATTAAAATCGTAATGATGAATTCTGCCTACAAAGTATTTCTAAAGTGTCATTATTTAAATCTGCTAATAATATAATAGTAGTAGGTGGGAACCCCTTGTAGACTAGAGGCGCAAGGACAGACATACTACACATATTTTACTGTTGTTGTGATGTTACCTACACAATCCTACATTTTTTATGATGTAGTCTTAATTTCATATTGGCAGGATAATAAGTGGATAATACATTATTGTGGAACACTTTTGGTAATCACTTGCTACATTGAACATGTTCTATGGGTATGAGGATGATGTTGTTACAACTGTTATTTTATAACTTTGTTACTAATTCTTATGTTCGATTACCTAACCACATATATGCAAGCAATATTTTAATGGTAGCATGATCAAAACAAATAAAAAAACCTATGAAAAGATCCTAAAGTGTAACAAAAGGAAAAAAGTTATATATTTGAGCTATAATGCAAGTTCAAATAGAAAGGCTAAGGGATATTAGTGTTAGTCCTAACGATTATGATATTTTCTTGGTTAATGGACTATGTGAATTAGATTTAAATGGAGGCGCATATAGCATTGTAAATATGTATTATGGCATGGATTTATGGCAAGGGTTAATGTCTAAACTATATTGGGTGTCAAACTATGCAATGGATATTTTCTCATATCTCATGATGGTTTGGAATTGAATACGCATTGGTTATATGGTTTAATTTTTGGTAAATGTGATGCTTATTGGGTTGTCTTGTACCTCGAATTGAATGGGCCAGGTTATGGAAGTGACATGTATTTACTGCACATCACTCCATACTTCCCTTGTCGCCTGTCACCCTAACATTGTTCCATTGTTGCATTTTTCGCTCTGTTGGTTGTGAAGCTCCGCCTTTTCAAGTTTTTGGAGGAGAGGCTCTGCCAACTCACCATTTAAGAGTTTTTTCACAGGTATGATTCTTTTTGTCTCCATCCATGATGTATTCTTTGTTGTATCAACCAAATGTTGGCTCAGTAATTCTTGGATTCTCTGTGTTATTGAAAATTTCGACTGTGTAGATGTGTGTTATGGCTCTCTATGATGACTGAAAAATGTTTGGGATTGAAAGGAAAGGAATGTTTGGGATTGCAAGAAAAGGAATGGGTGTTTTGTAAGTTGTGCATTGACTGGTTGCTTGGTCAGTTTAGTATCATGATGGGTCTCTGTGGAATAATAAGTGAACAATGGTGCAATATGGCTCTGCGTTGATGATTGAGGGTTTTTGTTCTGTGTATCATTTTCTGTTAAATTATTCCTCTCAGTCATTGTGGTAACCCTCACCCAGTCGCATAGAAGTTGACAACAGTGGTTTTTTTCTTTTCTTTAAACCTTGAGTTGTGTCGATGGACACTCTTATTATATTTTCACTTGAAGCGTCCCAAAGTACATTCTTTGTTGGTCACCCAAATATTGACAGAAGCTTGTGTGGGTTTTCAATTGATGCAATTTTTATCTTGGTGATCTGTCAGGGGGATGTGTGTGTTTTAACTATTGTTACTGTCAAACGTTATTAATCTCCCGAGTGATTGGGAAGATATATTGTCATTGTGTTTGAACACCCACTTCTATTAATTCAAGCCTTGCCTCTTCTATGCAAGTGTTATACGCCCTATCTGCACTGGGTTATTTTTCCCTTCCTATCTTTTCTCTCCTCAGTGGTTAACTATTGGTTCTATTGCCCAGAATTGGAGTGATAAGTAATAATGTATGGCTCACTGTTGTGTCTTGTTCAAAATGAATTTTTTTCTGTGGTTGACATAAGTCTCATAAGACCCTTAGCTCTCTATGTTTTTGTTTAAAACATGAACGAGCTCTTGTTTCCTCCATGCATTTGATTTTGACAAATCTTGATTTGGACTCTATCTGCCTTTGATCTCCTTGGGCACTTTCTGGGGTTGTCAAGTATTGGTTATCAGTTAAATAGTTATGGAATTCTTTTAAAGACACTTTCTCTCTCATCAAGTCTCTGTTTGATCCTTCTACGATAAAATTCTCTAAACAAGCAAAAATGGAAACGAATGGTTGTAGATAGTTGAGGACTATCTTCCTATTCATTATGGTTTCACTCACTGTGTTTTATCCAGTGTGATCTTGATTGCAAATGAAAACACCTGTGTGGTTTTTGCTAAAGCTCGATCAGGGTAATGGCAAGGTTAAAAGTGATGTCTGTGTGTAGTTTGGTTCCGTTTGCTTCATATATTATATTGGAATCATTGAACATATTACCAATGGATTGAAAAGAAAGTTATACCCATAGAGATAAGTCTCAGGGTTTATGTTTTGGTTGACTATTGTTTTATTTCAAGATTTTGTGATTGATATGATGAAGATTGTGTATAATCGGGCATGCTTTGAAGGATGTTCACATTTTAAAAAGAGACTTGTGTACATTTTAATTGGGCTCAATTGTTGATTGGTAAACAGTGTATGTTGATTGTTATCATGGTGCATTATGGATTATCAGGGATAGATGTTGAGCATATTGCTGTGCATTTTTTTTTATTATTTTTAAAAGAAAAAAAAAAGGGATCAATGTTTTTTTAAATAGGACTGTTGAATGGAAAGGCTCTTTTTATAAGTTGTGATTGCACAAAATGTTATGAATTAAGGAATTCTGGGAAATTTAGTTATTGGAACAACAAGCAGTTTGGTATACAATTGAGAAACAATGAATGTTAGTACTTTTTGTATTGATTTTAATAAAGAGTTATGATTATTGATTATTTAATTTGTTTTATGAATAGTATCCATTAAATCCCCTGTCATTTTCTCATTTTTTCGCTCATTACAAATCCCCTAGCAATCCCAGATTCAGTTTGCAGGCCTTGTTCTTAAAATTAAATTAAAATTAAATGGAAACTTTGTATTACAACAATTAAAAAAAACACAGAGATGGATTACAGACAGTATGATTTTTTTATTGTAACACAATCAATTGTTTAGTGAATTGTTGAGCAGTAATCATGTCCTTAATCCCTTTCATTATATCAATTTTTCGCTCAATATAACCCCCTCAGATATCCCATAACCCTTATTCACCCCCTACTCGTTGACAATTATTAAATGAATTTTATGGATTGGATTTCATGGGTCTGATGTGATTGTTGAGCCAAACTCTGTTCGATATTAAAGAGATGTCATGTATGGTATGTTTAAGAAGCTAGTTTGTAATAAATGCTACATACAGGTTGAGATTTTTCAACAGAGGAATCCATGGACAAAATAAAAGGTGCAAAGGGAATTGGAATAGAGGGCCTAGAAGACCAAGATTCTCAATACATTTTAATGCAGATGCTCAAGAGTTAAACCAGCTCTTCCAAGCTATATTTTTCAATTCGATTGGATAAGGAGTAGTCCAACCTAGACCAGAGAGGCCTCCTTTCCAACCCCATCATTTCCCTTGTATCCCTGTGCCCCCTTACGTTTCATTGCAACCTGAAGTTTCATTGCAGCCTGAAGTTCCCGAGAATGACGGATGGAAGGAGATTGTTCACCCAACAGTCTCCCAACATCGTGGCCGTCCAAATTTATCTCTACTTGTTCCTCCTCCACCTATTAACCCAAATGTCCAGATTTACCCTACACACTCACCTGTACAGTCTTCCCATGCAAGCAAAAGACTCAAAACCAAATTCCACCACATGTAGGACAAAGAAAACATTGTTGCTGCCCCCTCCTCTCCCTCTAGTGATTTAGCCAAATCTGTTTCATCTCACATGCACTTGAGAGATGATTGTTCTCATGTCATCAGTGATATCAAGCCTCAAGTATCCACACATCCTAAGGCTAATTCAGGAAATTCAAAAGGAGATAGCAACAACAAAGGGAAAATTGCCTCCCAAAGTGACAAATATGGTTTTTGAGTATATTTTATTATTTTTTTGTTGAGAACAATGGACTGCTGATGTTTTTGGACAACATACTATTTTTGGATATTATATGTTTGGATATGATTTAAAATATCATTGATATATAATTTTCAAAATTATGAGAATGATTATGGGAGTCGCAAGGAGGGATGTGTTTGATTGATTGACTAGTTATGTTTATTTTTGTTAAAGAACTAAAGGGAGTCACAAGGGGTCCCACCTACTAGTTATTATTTATTGAAAGACCTACTAGTTATTATTTAGTTATTATTATTATATTATTACTTATTCCCCTAAACTAAAAGTTAGTTGAGTTTTAGTTAACTTAACTAAATGAAATGGTTGAACTACTTCAACTAATTTGGAATGCATAAAAGCAAAATGAGAAGGGAGAACAAATGGAGAATAGAAGGAGAAATCATACGAAGGATTTCTCTTGAGTTTTCTTGAGATAGTTCAGTTTTCATTCATTCTTCAATTCATTAAAAGCCTAATTCTCTTTTATTATAGCAGGGTCCTATTGTAGACAACAAGATTCAAAGCTGAATTACATCATTCAGACACTTGTTTTCAGAGGTGTTGATCTATCTTTGATAGTCTGTGTAGACTTGTCTATTTATGAATTAAATTTCATGACTGATAAATGATATTGTGCAGAGTCGAGTGGGCATGGAAATATGAACCATATTTTAAAGTTCAGTTTTTTACTTTCTATCAAAAGTCCTTTTGTATGGTTTTCATCAGGGACATCCAAGTTTGACTTTGGTCCAAACTCCCTCATGGACTTTTGTAAAGAGAACTATTCTTTTGATTTCTTGGAATGGAATAAGCGTTTTCTATTTTGTTTCATCTGTGTTAATATGTGACTTGGTATTTTTAATTTTGTGTCCACATTTACTTTGCATCTATTATATTCAGAAAATCATATAAAAATGTTGAATTCTGCAGCAACCTTTTATTTAAAAAAAATCATCCTAAGCCCTTGTAACTAATACTTGTGGGTTGGGAAACAAATTTTGAGCCTATAAACATAGGGTGATATTCTCAGATATCTTGCCTTAGCCAAGAAATATTCAAAAATGCTTTAGTAAGATCAATTCCATATCTTTTCCTCAACATGTATTTGGCTACCATACTAGGGATATCTTCTATATCTCTCTGGTTGATTTTTATGCTTGATTATCATTGAATATATTTACATGTCTGATATTGATCCTTTGACTCTTTCATTTCTTAATGATTGTACATGTTGCAAGGCAACCCAATATTGAGCCCGATATTCAAGATTAGATGAACATTGATTTAAACTTGTTTAATACCATCTTAGATACCGCTAATACCCGTATTGAGATTAATCACTCATGGGAAGAAATTGAGAAAGACATAAGTGTCCGAGAACGTTGGGAAGCTA
>ML777538.1:1227587-1269620 GCA_009831015.1 Picea engelmannii | reverse complement strand
TGTCCATGAGCTCGTGCACGGTCTGTCCATGCTTCTGGATCTTTGCTTCATTCTCCCAGCTGGCATCTTCAACTGGATGGTCCTTCCACTTTACCAAATACTCAAAGTATTCTTTTCTTTTGGTCTTCTTACCAACTCGTTTATCCAGTATGCGCTCCATCTGCGACTTTTCTGCAACTAGCATTTGCTTTCACCACTGCACCTCTGGATGTTCATTTTCTGTCCCTGCTTCCTCAGGTTTATATGGGTAGAAATCTAAGACATTGAATATAGGAGAAATTTTGATTCCATCTGGTAATTCAATCTCGTAAGCATTTGCCCTGAATTTTCTCAAGACCTTACATGGTACGATTTTCTTCATCTTCAATTTATTATACGTTCCTCTCGGGAACCTTTTGTTTCTCAAATGTGCCAGAATCAAGTCACCCACTTCAAACTGAAGTTGTCTTCTGTGTTGATCTGCTTTGCATTTATACTCTTGGTTTGAGCTCTGCAATCGGTCCTTCACCTGGCTGTGAAGTTCCTTCATCGCCTCTGCAAAATCTTCTGCACTAGCGCTCCTAGTCGCAGTCTGTTCTGAATCCCTCAGTTTAGAAACTCCTCTTGGCTACATGCCATAAACAATCTGAAATAGACTCCGCCCTGTGCTTCTGTTTACTGAGTCGTTATACGCAAACTTTGCCTGCGGAAATATATTGTCCCACTGGCTATGGTGTTCTGTCACCAGGCTTCTCAGCAAGTCTCCCAGAATTATGTTTACCACTTCTGTCTGCCCATCCGTCTGAGGATGATAAGCTGAACTAAATGAAAATTTAGTTCCCAGCTTCTTCCATAAAGTTCTCCAGAAGTTTGCTACGAACTTTGTATCTCTATCTGAAACTATGCTCCTTGGTAAGCCGTGAAGTCGAATGACTTCTTTGAAAAATAGGTTCGCAATGTGTGTTGCGTCACTGGTTTTCTGACATGGAATAAAGTGTGCCATCTTGGAAAATCTATCCACCACCACAAAGATTGAGTCAAACCCTCTTTGCGTCCTTGGAAACCCCAATATAAAATCCATGCTGATTGCATCCCACGGCTTCCCAAGTATGGGCAATGGTTGATAAAAACCTGCATTCTATCTCCTTCCTTTCGAATGCTGACAAATCCTGCATCTGTCCATAAATATCTTGACCTCTGATCGCATTCCTGGCCAAAAGTATGGCTCGCTCATCTTTGTGAATGTCTTGTCATGACTGAAGTGTCTAGCCAATCCTCCATTGTGTTTCTCCTTCAGTAGATTCTCCCTCATGGAGCATTTCGAAGTACACAGTTGATTCCCCTTGAACAACAATCCTTCCTGGATCATGTATTCAGCCCATTGGCTTCTATCTCTGAGAAATAGATTCTCAGCTACTTGATATGCTTCTTTAAAATCTAGATCATCTGCGGACATGTCCCTAAGATCATCAAAACCCAACGTTTTGACTCTGAACTCCTGCAACAACAAACACTTCCTGCTCAAAGCATCAACAACTTTGTTAGCAGTACCAGAAATATGTTTAATCACAAAAGTGAAATTCTGCATGTATTCAACCCATTTTACATGTCTCTGATTCAACTTCTCTTGTTGAGTCACAAACTGCAGTGCATGATTATCACTGTATAGGAAAAACTCCTTGGGAATTAAGTAATGCCTCCACTTATTCAATGCATGAATGATGGCATAAAACTCCTTATCATATGTGGAGTACTTCAGTTTCACTTCATTCAGCTTCTCGCTGAAGTATGTTATTGGCCTGTCTTCCTGACTCAAGACTTCCCCTATTGCAAATCCACTTGCATCGCATTTCACCTGAAATGTCTTTCGAAAATCCGGCAACACCAAAATTGGTTATTCCATGATCTTCCTTTTCAACAGATTAAAATTTTTTTCAGCTTCTTCTATCCAATGAAAATACTTATGTCTCTTCTTCACTGTGTCCATCATTGCTGCACTAATTCCACTGAAATTTCTGATGAATTTTCGGTAGAAACTAGCCAATCCATGAAAAATCCTCACCTCAAAGATACTCTTCAGTGATGGCCAATTCTTGATCACTTCCACCTTATCTGGATACATCCTCAGTTTATCTGCAGAAATAACAAATCCCAGACAAATGAGTTCCGTATTCATGAATGAGGACTTTTTCATATTTATCAACAGCTTCTCCTGGTGTAATTTCCTCATCACTGTAGCTAAATGCTTCAAGTGTTCTTCCACTGATTTACTGAAAATCAGTATGTCATCTAAATAGACAATGACAAATTTTCCTATGAACTCCCTCAGGACTTCGTTCATCAACCTCATGAAATTACTCGGCGCATATGTTAAGCCAAACAGCATAACAAGCCATTCATACAACTTTTCATTGGTTTTGAATGCTATCTTCCATTCATCACCTTCTCTCATATGAATCTGATGATATCCACTTTTCAAATCAATCTTTGAAAAGAATTTTGCTCCACTTAAGTAATCCATTAGATCATCCATCCTTGGCAATGGAAATCTGTACCTAATGGTTATCTTGTTGATCGCCCTCGAGTCAGTACACATCCTCCAGCCTCTGTCTTTCTTCGGACTAAGTACTGTTGGAACAACACATGGACTCAAGCTCTCTCTGACCAACCCTTTGTCCAACAAATCCTGGACTTGTCTTATGACCTCCTCTTTCTCTTGCAGTGTCAATCTGTACACTGCTTTGTTCGGTAAACTGGCTCCTAGTATGAAATCAATATGATGACTCACACTCCTGATCGGTGGAAACGAACGAGGTAATTCGTCCACTACTATATCAGCGAACTCTTCCAGCAGTTCCTGAATCTCTTCTGGTAAATCATCTACTCTTGTGCTGGTCAAAACAATCCTCGGTTTCCTGACCACAATAAATTACGGTTCTTATTTCTTCTTTACCTCAGTAAGAAGTTCCTTCCCACTCATGAGAAGTACAATGTTGCTTACTTCAGGTTTTACTTCCTTATCCTTGATTGGAAGCAACATGTGATTTCTCCCATTCTTCTCTAGGGTGTATGTGTTCATTCTCCCATCATGAATCAAATTCCTGTCATATTGCCATGGTCTATCCAACAATAGATGACAAACATCCATAGGAATAACATCACACAAGATTTTATCATTATATCCTCCTATCTTGAATTCAACTAAACATTGTTTAGTGACAGTTACCTGATGTCCCTTCTGCAACCAAGAAATTTTGTATGGGCTTGGATGATCAATCGTCTCCAGCTCTAACATTTCTACCATCTCGGTTGAAATGAGATTATCAGTGCTTCCACTGTCTACAATGACCTTGCATACCCTGTCCTTGGTCTTGCAAGTAGTCCGGAAAATTCTGTTCCTTTGGACTGAACTCTCCACCTCCTTCTCTGGTGTCAAAAGAGATTTTCGCATCATAAGTGATCTTCTGCCTTTAGCGTCTTCTGCTTCAACATCCCGCCTCTATGCCTCGATGATGTGAGCTTCTCCTCCATCTCTCTTTTTATCTGGACATTCATAAGACTTGTGCCCATTCTTTCCACATGTGAAGCATTTTATCACTCCACCTCTTCCTCCTCCTCTACCTCTGGTACGAGGAAAAGTATTATTATCAGCATAATCTCCTCTCTGTTCGGTATGCTGCCCTCTTTGTGAGGTTCCACCTCTCTCAGTTCAAGTCTGAGGTTTCTTCTAGTCTTCCTTGGGCTTCTGGTTTCTATCCTGGGCAAGTGATTTGCCTCTGGGCTGACTTCTACCTCGGCCTCTTTGACCTTGCTTTCGACTCAGCTTCTCTTCAGATTTCAGAGCCAATTGATAAGCGTCTTCCACTATTCAGATGGTCAACATTTTCATCTCATCCTGGATATCATATCTCAGGCCATTCATGTATCTGGCAACTTTTTCATCATCGCTCTCCTGATGACCTGCCCTAATGTTCAATTTGTAGAATTCTTCAGTGTATTCCTTCACTGTCATCAGCTTCTATCTCAGGTTCTGCATCCTCCTGAACAGAGTAATCTTGTAATCTCTGGGGATGAATTTTTCCTTCATCTTCGCAATCATCCTGTCCCAGCTTTTGATCTTCTTCTTGCCTTTGCAGCGTCTATTAGGTTGTAGCTCATCCCACCACAATGATACATGTCCCTTCAATCTCCTGACAGCATGCTTGACCTTCTTGTCCTCTTCGACATCTTCATAGTCAAAGTATGTGTCCAGGGCTCTAATCCAGTCTAGAAGCTCCTCTGCATCCAAGTTCCCTCGTAAAATGGAATGTCCATTTTCACTCTTGCACCCATTCTTTCAATAGCTTTGATCAAACGTTCATTTGTGGCATCTTCGGCTGCAACTTCTTCTTCATGTTCAGCTTCAAATTCACTTTCGGAATCACTGAGATCCCCAACACTGACTGTACGCCTTTGTGTTGTTTCCATGTCTTCGAGTCTAGATCGTAGATCACGCATCTCTCTCTCCATTTCTGGATTCTGCATCTGCCTGCCCCTTCTTCTCGAGATTTCCCTCTCCTCTTGTGGATCGGGTGATTGTTTGTCCCTTCTCCTTGGCGGCAAAATGAGTCTCTCCTATTCTCTGCTACAGAAAGCAAAGAATCTTTCTGTGCTCTGATACCAAATGATGATGCAGCCCTCCCTCAACCCATAGGTCGGAAGGTCCACGTCAACACAGGATCTTTCTCCCTTCGCTGGCCCGAAGAACTCTAAAATGTTCTTCTATTTTCCCTTCAGGAAATATACACCCACAACAAATTCTCACGGGATCCCCTCTTTGCACCTAGGGGATTGGATTTCGCGCCTTCGCAAATCCAATGGACAAGTGCCTGCCTCTCGAATCTCCGAAACCCAAAAACAGTCAGCACTGACCCTTCCTCTTTCCTTTTCGGGATTTTCCCTATCGCGATTTCGGCGATCGCGATGTCGAGTGACTCACCTCCTTGACTACCGAATCCCGATATGCCAAAACGCTGATATGCTTGCGGGGTTGACTTTCAACACCTTTCACCTCATCGGGATTTCATACTTCGCGATATCGCGAATCCAAATGAAGAGATTTCGGGACTTTACTCCATGAAACCCCGAACCGGTCAACATTCCTTGACCCCAAACCGACAAATGTGCCACTTGTCCACCTTGCTTGACTCTCCTGGCCCCACACTATCCTTCTCCACTATCGGGACTTCGCGTTTCGAGATTTTGCGATTCCTATTTCAAAGTTACAGGACTTCCACCTACGAAACCCCGATACAGAAAACAGCGTGTAAATCCAACGACCCTCACTGCCTTGGATCGACGGTTCTATCCCTCCTGAGATTAGAACCTCTGGGAATACCTATCGTATCTCCCCTGCTCTTCCGCGAGATCTAACGGCTCACGAGATTTCACGATTCCTCCTCAGAGAATTCTAACCGTCTGTTCTCACTTTGTGAATCCTGCGCATGAACTAAGTGTTCCTCCCCAACCTTGTCCACCTGCGGTGCAAGCTTACGATGCCTTCTTGAAATATTTCAGGCCCAACTTTCCTGCGCTATTCTTCAATGGGTTTGAAGGCCTTATCCTTCCTGAGCTTTCTGCGACCTTCAAGTCCTTCAGAAAAAAAAAAAAAATCTTTGCACGCACTCCTTGCGGCAAACTTTCACACACCTACAGTAGTAGTCTTTCAATTGCTTTCTCAGGTTCACAAATCCGAGACTTTCCTCGGCCTACGCACTCCTTGCACGGCTCCTGTGCTCAACTGCACTTCTAAGCGAATGAGAACAAAAGCTAAACTATCTGAGCCCTTTGTCAACGCACTCCTTGCGGACAACATCAACTGCACTCCTTGCAGGAACTCTTGCTCAGATAGAGAAACAATTTAAAATCATTCTTACTTCCTCTCAGACTTCAAACTCAAACAAGAAATCATATACAAAGCATATAAAGCAAATGTATAACAGGAAATAAACATCCATGAGCATATCAGTCAACATACATACACAGAGAATAACACAACGCCATGAATCTGAATCAACTCTTTCTATTAATCCAGATATCTGTACATGGGTGTTCTTACACAGTTCTCTGCATGCTCTATGCTCTTTCTCTCTATCTTCCTTCTCTAATGTTACAATAATACAAGTGAGGGTGTCTATATCCCATTTTCCCTCTTTCCTTCAAAAGCTGTCAAATCTACACATTCAATTCTACCTACTTACATTTAATTTCATAAATGCCTTCATCTACTTAAGGACATGAGCGAATCGCTCAAGGTCCGATACATTATACAAGTGCGCCTTCATTTACTTGCCACATTATGTTCGGCGCATCAAATCCAAGGGAAATTCGAAATTTGGGCTGGGCTTGTCCAGCTGTCCGGTGTCTCCGTGCTAGCTCGCTTGAGATGTTGGCGGCGCTCCTGCATCAGGTCACCTTATAGTTTTTGGGGATTCTGAGCTTGGTGTAAACCTTGTACGTAAGATATACCCTCCTAGAAACAATTTAATGAAACGTTACACCCAAACTCTTTGGGAACTTGTCTCGAACTTACTATATTTCAATATCACTCATGTTAAAAGGGAATTGAACTCAATAGCTAAAAAATTAGCTATTTTTTCATCCTCTCCTACTCGTCAACTTATGCCACAAAGATCTGATTGTACCTTTCAACCTTTGTATTGTCCCCACATACATGACAATATAGAGTCATGGAAGGTCTTCCATAGTGATGAGAGCATATGTTATTTCATTGAAAATTAAAGTTATAAGCCCGAGGAAATTATATTGATGGAAGATAACAAAATCACTAAAGGCTTGACTCCTCTAGAAAGTTCATTTTCATCGAGTGACATGGGAAACAAATAAAAACATATGGAAGATAAGTCAAAAAGGAAAGTGGGTGAAACCATTTCCTTGAACATTGAAACACCGGAGTCTCCAAAGAATGTTAAAATAGGTGCCCAATGTTCTGATGAAGAAAAATTGAAGTTCGCTAAGCTGCTTGGTGAATTTCAAGATGTTTTTGCTTGGTATTATGAGGATCTTCATGGTTTTGATCCTAATCTTATACAACATGCCATTCCTATCAAGGAGGGAATAAAACCAGTTAGGAAAAAACAAAGACCTATTAACCCTGCACTGGAAGAAACTATTTGAAAGGAGTTGGAAAAGATCTTGAAGGTTGGGATCATTTTCTCGGTTAAGTATTCTGAGTGGGTTTCCAATTTGGTTCTTGTTCGGAAAAAAAATGGTCGGATCAGATTATGTGTACATTTTTGTGCATTGAATAGGGATAGAATAAAATATCACTTTACTCTCCCTATATGGAAAGTATTTTGCAACAAGTTGCAGGGTCACAAATGATGTCCTTACTTGACGGTTTTTCTGGTTACAATCAAATCAAGGTGAAAATGACAAATAAATATAAAACCACCTTTATTACTCGTTGGGGCACTTTTGCTTATGAACATATTCCTTTTGGCTTATCTAATTCAAGTTCCACTTTTCAAAGAGCTATGCAAATAGATTTTGACAATTTGATCGGTAAAATTATTTAGATTTATCTTGATGACTTAACTGTGTATTCTAAAAATCAATCAAATCATTTTGGTCATCTTAAAAGAGTTCTCATGCAATGTAGGAAATTTGACATTTCTCTAAATCCTTCTAAGTCTATTTTTGGCGTTACCAAGGGAAATATCCTTGGACACATTGTCTCTGATTCAGGAATAAGCATTGATCCTGAAAGGATTTCTTCTATCCTAAATCTTCCTGCTCCTACTTCCAGCAAGGAGCTTCAAGATTTTATGGGTGTGATTAACTTTGTCCGTAGGTTTGTTCTTGATTATGCGGTAATGTTAAAACCAATTCATAATCTTCTTAAGAAAGATCTTTCATTTTCTTGGAAACATGATGTCGAAAATGATTTTGTAGGGATCAAGAAAACAATCAGTTTCGCACCAGTTTTGTTGAAGCTGTGTTTTCAAAAGAAATTTATGATGTAAACTAATGCCATAGACGAAGTAGTTTCTGCTATCCTCATGCAATGTGATGACGAAGTTAATGAAAATCCAGTGGCATACATGAGTCAAATCTTGTCTGATGATGAATTTAAATATTCTTTTATTGAAAAGCATGCTTTCTCTCTTGTTAAAGTTGTTGAAAAATTTCGCCACTTCATCTTAGGTAAGCATATACTAGTAAAAGTCCCTTTACCCATTGTCAAGTTTTTTCTCTCATAGACTTATCTTTCAGAGAATCTTGCACATTGTCTTTCTAAGATCCAGGAGCATGATTTAAGTATCGTGACTTATAACGCCATCAAGGGACATGACTTATCCCTTCACTTAGCTCAGCATGCTGGAATGATTGAATAAATTGATGAGCAAGATAACTCTTTGTCAACATTGTTTTACTTTGACAATCAAATCCTTCCTATGTCTGAACGTCCTTGGTATAAAAATTTGGTTTACTATTTTCAAAATCAAAGATGTCCATATAACTTAGACACACATCAAAGAAGAAGGCTCCTCCTCAAATATGCTAGATACGTCATTGTAGGAGACTTATGGTTTAGAATATTTGTCGATGGTATGTTGCTTCTCTGTGTAAAGAATGAGGAAGCACATAAATTGTTGCAAGAAACTCATGGTTCTTCAAATTATGTTATTCATGTAGGAGGTCACTTTTCGTCTAAAAGCATTGCTTTTAACATTATTAGGAAAGGGTATTATGGGCCTTTAATCTTTCTTGATTCTTATGTTTTTTCAAGATCTTGTGACAAGTGCCAGAAATTTGTTGGGAAGGAATGCCTTTCAACCATGCCTTTATAACCTATCCTCCTTGACTTTCCTTTTTCAAAATGGGCTTTGGAATTTAATGGTCCTTTTAATCCTCCGTATTCAGCAAGACAAGTCTTTATCTTGACAGCCGAAGACTATTTTATGAAATGGATTGAATCTAGCCTCTTAAGCATTCGCAGGATGAGCAGGTGATTTCTTTCCTTGGAAATAATAATTTTTCTAGATTTGGTCTTCCTTTGGAAATTATTATAGATAATGGTCCCGCTTTTATTTCTACTAAGATGACCCAAGTTTTAGATAAGTTGGGGGTTAAACATTTTACCTCATCAACTTATTATCCCCAAGGTAATGGGTAGGCCAAGTGATGCAGGAGCATCACTCCATGTCATCAAGCGCCAGTCAACCAACACACATTCAATGGAGAGGAGAGGCACAACCCTCTCACTTTCAAATTTCAAATTTTGAAATTGTATTAAATGTTTTAAGGCCGAAGAACCAAAATCCATACATGTACGCAGGTTTTATATAAAGGTTCCTTAAATGGTTGTAAGGCTGAGATCTAGATCCGATTTAGACTAGACATCCATTCAATGTAATTGAATGTAAATTAATGAAAGTTGGTGAGGATGGAGGGAAGAGCTCGAGGATCCCCCTTTTGTAAAAAGATCCTTTGTATCTGTAAGAGTTAGCCGATAGAGAGGTAGAGAAGAATAGAGAGAGAATAGGGAGAAGAGAAGAGAGCCGAGACTCTATTGCAGCCTGAGCTCGAACACATTGTAATCAGGCATTCTTGATTAATACAAACAGACCAGTTTTTCCTCCATGTTATTGTTCATGTGTTTGTGAGTTCATGAATGAATGTCTTTATGTGTTGGTGATATGATGTAGATGTGTGTTAGTTTTCATTTGCAGGTTACAGACAAAAATTGATGTCTGTTGGTTTCTTTGATTTCAGGTTTGGATTCTTTGTGCTTTCATACAAGAGTGCATGATAGAGTACTGCGATCTCTAAAAACCAGTGCAGGAGTGCACTTATGAATTCTGCGGAATTTAGACAAAGACATGCCAGGAGGGCATACCAGCTGAAGTCATTGACTCAAGGAGGAAGCCTCAAGGTTACTGAACACCTTGAAGGAGAAACTGTGCATAGGATTACACAGAGAGGAGAAGCAGAATAGTTGTGAATTCTGTAGAGGCTCTTCCAGGAGGGCATTGAGAAAATGCACAGGATGCATTGAGGAGAATTCTATTTCAAATTCGATGAGAAGACAGAGTCACTGAGGATTCTGGAGAAATCTTCCAGGTGGGCATCGAGTTTATGCAAGTGTGCACATGAGGAACTATGTTTCGAGTTTAGGGAAGACAAAACGCCTGAAGTTTGGTGAATCTCTGCCAGGAGGGCATTGAGCAGTTGCATAGAGTGCACAGAAGGACTCTTTTTGAGTTCTATTGGAAAGATAAGTGTCAAGGAGAGACACTCACAGAGTTAATGAATACTCTATTAAGCTCAGCAAGGAGGGCTTGAGCAGAAGGTCGTCAGGAGGACACCAGATTTCCCCTTGAGGACACAAAAGGGTGAGTCCCCTAGAGGCTCGAGTAAATAAAGCTCAGGAAGGATAGTGCCTTAGTGCACCAAATATCAACAAAGTGAGAAGGAGGTCGAGAAACCCTTTGAGGTTTCACAATCGACAAATCTCAAGAGGGATAGTGTTCCTAGAACGTAGGTGATATCTAAGGAAATCGAGTTCATAGAGGAAGCGAAGGTTGAGGCCTTTGAAACTTCAAAAAATCTCCCAAGGGGAGAGAGGAAGTTCTCAAGCTCAGAAGGGAGCACAAATGTCGTTAGATCAACTAGAGAGATGAGATCTGGACCGTAGAGTTTCACGTCCACACAACAAGAGGAAAGTGCATAAGGAAGAGAAACAGATCTAGGCCGCCAGATCTAGTGCAAATGACCAATAACCATCGGATCTGGAGGAAGGCGCACGGAGTTTAACCTCTGGGAGGTCGCGTAGGAGAGGAGCTGGAATGAAGAACAGGAACACTTCGTGGAGAAGTGTCGAAGACCTGAGAGACATTGGATCTTGCAAAGGAGTAAGGGGGTTAAGGCTTGTCCCTTTACAATCACCCATAAGCTCGGGAGAGATAGGGGTCGTTAGATCCAATCCAACGAGAGTCATCGGATCTTATGCGAATTCACATTTCAGGAATTCAGGGATTGGCGTGACAAGAGATCTTGGAGTCACTGCATCGTGAACTCCTAATTCGTGAAATCCCAAAAATATCTGAGCCATTTCGAGAATTCAGGGATTTAGACACCGAGAGATCAAGAGGTGAAGAGTCACCGAAAACGCAAAGGGAGAATTCGTGAAAGGATCAGGACCATCCATCGAGGAGGACATGTCGCGAGCGGTCAAGGTTTCGGGGAAATATTCGAAAGGATGTGGGCCATCGATCCAGTGGGATTGTAGCCATTGGTTCGAGAGGGATATGGACTATTGATCTCTCAGCAGAGAGAGATTTCGACATTTCAGGACCTGGGTGTTTGAGAGGCCAGGAGTCGGGAGACGTGGAGTCTCGACTCGCAATATCGCGAAATCCTAAAAGTGTTCGAAGGAGTAGCCCTAGGTCATGGGACAGGGTCACGTGGACAAGACCAAGCGGGGATATTGTCACTCACCAGCCCTTTCGGGGTTCATCACTTTCAGAAATTCCGAGGATAAGGAGCCAGGGAACTTTGTGTTGAAAACCCCAAAGTCTAATCGTCGTTGAGCCCATTTTGACATTTCTACATTTCTGGGTTTGGAAAGTAGAGGAGGCAGTGGTTTGGGTCGTTGCATTTCAAAATCTTGGCTACCAAAATCCTGATACAGCCAGGACTGTAGGGTCGAGGGAGAACTCTATTTCAAGTTTGGTGAGAAGGAGGTGAAGACTCACGCCTGGTGTACATTGTGCAGGTGGGGTTTTCAAGGAAGGATATGCAGATTGTTTTATTGGAGGTTCCAGAAGGGGCCAAAGGAGCTAATCCAACTCAGTGTTGTAAACAGAAGAACGATCCTAAGACTGGGAGGTCGTGCAGAACCTGCTGAGGCAGGGGGGGTCTACACCACCGAGTCTACCAATAAGAATATGGTAAGAATTATCAAGAGACTCATTGAAGATAAGCCTCATCAATGACACACTCTCCTCACTTAAGCCCTTTGGGTAGATCAAACTACCACCAAGGTGAGCATTGGTTTCACTCCTTTCCATCTTGTTTATGTTCAATAATCCATTCTACCTAATGAGATAGAAATTTACTCCTTAAGGTTAATGCTACAGGTTGAAGAATTGAATTCTTCTGATGTTTCTCAAAGAATGAATGCACTTTTGGATTTAGAGGAGAAAAGGACATTTTCCTTGGGTAATATAAAGAGAAGACAACAGATTGTTAAAAAATATTTCAACAAGAGTGTCAAAGATGTCAAATTTAAAGTCAATGAGAAGGTACTATTGTGGGATTCAACTCATGCTGATAGGGGAAGGAATTCAAAGTTTCAAAAATTATGGCTGGGTCCTTTTAAGATTTCTTTTGTCCTAGATGAAAATTCTTACATTCTAAAGCAATTGCAAGAGTGATTGTTTTCCTACAACACTAACGGTTCCCACTTAAAACATTATGTGGAACCAACTTGGAAGGTTTAACGTTGTATGGAATGTTTTATGTATTATAGTAGTTTTTCATATCTGCTTTTACATTAGTAGTTTTTCATTTCTTCTTTTACATTTCTAGTTTTTCATTTCTTCTATTTCATTTTATGTCATTTCATTTCTTCTTATTTCAATTTTGTTTTTCATTTCTGCTATGACACTTCTTTCTTTTTGTTCTTTTTGACTTCATTTTTTTTGTCAAAATAAAATGTTGGAACAGTTTTTCCACAATGACACTTATGCAAAGTATTATTAATCAATAACAATCAAGTTGCACAATTGTCATGATGTTCCACTTGAAATCATTATTGAAATTGTTATTTGCTTTCACTATTGTTTTATGAGATAGTTGGTTTTATCCCTCTTATGCTTGCCTTTTCTTCATCCATTTCGAGATTCAAAAGAGCAAGTTCAACAAAATTTTCTCCTTGAAGTCAAGAAATATTTTTAGTTTAATTATTATTCTTAAAGGGATAAACCCCCTCATACTTAACACTTTCCATGAGTTATTCCCAAATTCCCAGTCATTTTTTCATTAAATCGGCTCACATCCCCTTGTTGCATAGTCATTCTGATTTATATCTTCTTGATCTAATGTTACTTGGTCTRCGAAATTAGACATTTTAAGTTCTTAATATGTTGGAAACATATTTCCCCCTGGAGTCGCCAGTTTGTTGACGATTAAAATCGTAACGATGAATTCCGCCCGTAAATTATTTCTAAAGCGCTATAATTTAACTATTCTAATAATATAATACTAGTAGGTGGGACCCCCTTGCAAACTAGAGGTGTAAGGATAGACATATTACAGATGCTTTGCTGTTGTTGTGATGTTCTACACAGTCCTACATTTTTTACGATGGAGTCTTAATTTCATATTGGYAGGATAATAAGTGGATAATGCATTATTGTGGAACACTTTTAGTAATCACCTGCGACATTGAACATGTTCTATGGATATGAGGATGATGTTGTTACAGCTGTTATGTTATAAATTTGTTACTAATTCTTATGATCGATTACCTAACCACATATATGCAAGGGATATTTTAATGATAGCATGATAAAAAATAAATAAAAAAACCTATGAAAATATCCTAAAGTGTAACAAAAGGAAAKAAGTTATATATTTGAGCTATAATGCAAGTTCGAATGGAAAGGTTAAGGGATATTAGTTTTAGTCCTAACGATTATGCTATTTGTTTGGTTAATGGAATATGTGAATTAGATTTAAATGGAGGTCCATATAGCATTGTAAATATGTATTATGGCATGGAGTTATGTCAAGGGTTAACGTGTAAACTATATTAGGTGACACACTATGCAATGGATATTGTCTCAGATATCATGATGGTTTGGCATTGAATATGCATTGGTTATATGGTTTAATTGTCTGTGAATGTGATGCTTATTGGGTTGTCTTGTACTTCAAATTTAATGGGGTAGGTGATGGAAGTGACATGCATTTACTGCACGTCACTCCATACTTTCCGTATTGCCCGTCTATCTAGCATTGTTCCATTGTTGCATTTTTCTCTCTGTTGGTTGTGAAGCTCCGTGTTTTCAGGTTTTTGGAGGAAAGGCTTGACCAACTCGCCATTTAAGCATTTTATCACAACTATGATTCTTTTTCTCTCCATCCATGATGTATTCTCTATTGTATGAACCAAATTTTGGCTCAATAATGCTTGGATTCTATGTGTTCTTGAGAATTTCGGCTATGTAGATGTGTGTTATGGCTCTCTGCGATGACTGTAAAATGTTTGG
Organism: Picea engelmannii; assembly: GCA_009831015.1. Taxonomy (NCBI): domain Eukaryota; kingdom Viridiplantae; phylum Streptophyta; class Pinopsida; order Pinales; family Pinaceae; genus Picea; species Picea engelmannii. The sequence continues at coordinate 1,255,362 of ML777538.1, read as the reverse complement.
AATTGCAAGCAAAGGAATGGAAATTTTTTAAGTTGTGCATTGACTGGTTGCTCGGTCAGTTTATTATCATGAAGGGTCTATATGGAATAATAAGTGAACAGTGGTGCAATATGGCTCTGCGTTGATGATTGAGGGTTTTTGTTCTGTTTAACATTTTTCGTTAACTCGTTCCTCTTAGTCGTTGTGGTAACCTTCACCCAGTCGCAGATAAGTTGACAACAGTCATTGTGTTCTTTTATTCAAACCCCGAGTGGTTTCGATGGACGCTCTTACTATTTTTTCACTAGAAGTGTCCCAGAGTCTAGTCTTTCTTGGTCACCCAAATATTAACACATGCAAGTTTGGGTTTTTTATTGATATAATTTTTATCTTGGCGCTTTGTCAAGGAGATGTGTGCGTTTTCACTATTGTTGCTGTCAAAAGTTATTAATCTCTCGGGTTATTGGGAAGAGACATCATCCCTTTGTTCGACCACCCACCTCTATTAAGTCAACCCTCACCTCTTCTCTGCAAGTGTTAGATGCCCTGTGTGCACTGGGTTATTTTTCCCTATCTGTCTTTTCTCTCCTCGGTGGTTAACTATTTGTTCCTTTGCCTAGAATTGGATTTATAAGTAAATATTGTATGGCTCACTACTATGTCTTGTTCAAAATGTATTTTTTCCTGTGGTTGACATAAGTCTCAGAAGACCCTCAACTCTCTGTTTTTTTGTTTAAAAGATGAACGAGCTCTTGTTGCCTCCCTACATTTGATTTTGACAAAGCTCGATTTGGAATTTAACTATATTTGATCTCCTCGGGCAATTTCTGGGGTTGTCGAGTATTGGTTATTAGTTAAATAGTTATGGAAGTATTGTAAATATAGTTTCTCTCTCGCCAAGTCTCTGTCTGATCCTTCTATGATAAAATTGTTTGAACAAGCAAAAATGGAAAAAAAAAAAATTGTAGATAGTTGATGACTGTATTCCTATTTGTTATGGTTTATGTCACTGTATTTTATCCAGTGTGGTCTTGATTGCAAGTGAAAACACCTCTATGTTCTTTTCTAAAGCTCGATCAAGGTTCTGGAAAGTTAAAAATGATGCATGTGTGTAGTTTGGTTTTGCTTGCTTCATATATTATATTGGAATCATCGTACATATTACCAAAGGATTTAAAAGAAAGTTATACCCACAAAGATAAGGCTCAGGGTTTATGTTTTGGTTGAGTGTTGTTTCATTTCAAGATTTTGTGATTGATATGATGAAGACTGTGTATAATCAGGCATGCTTTGAAGGTTGTTCACATTTTGAAAAGAGACCTATGGAAATTTTAATTGGGCCCGATTGTTGATTGGTAAATAGTCGATGTTGATTATTATCATGGTGCATTATGGATTATCAGGGATAGATGTCGAGTATATTATTGTGCAATTTTTTTCATTATTTTTAAAAGAAAAAAAGAAAAGAAAGAAGGGATCAATGTTTTGTTAAACAAGACTATTGAATGGAAAGGTTCTTTTTATAAGTTATGATTTCACATACTGTTATGAATGAAGGAATTATGGGAAATTTAATTATTGGAACAACGAGTAGTTTGGTATACAATTGAGAAACAATGAATGTTGGTGCTTTTTGGATTGATTTTAATATAGAGTTATGATTATTGATTATTTAATTTGTTTTATGAATAGTATCCATTAAATCCCCTGTCATTTTCTCACTTTTTTGCTCATTACAAATCCCCTCACAATCCCAGATTCACTTTGCATACCCATTTCTTAAAATTAAATTAAAATTAAATGCAAACTCTATATTACAACAATTAAAAAATAACATAGAGATGGATCACAATTGGTATGATTTTGTTATTGTAACATAGTTGATTGTTTAATGAATTATTGAGTAGTAATCATGTCCTTAATATCTATCATTTTATCACTTTTCGCTCAATATAACCCCTTCTCATTGACAATTATTAAATGAATTTTATGGATTGGATTGCATGGGTCTGATGTGATTGTTTAGCCAAACTTTGTTTCATATTAGAGAGATGTCATGTATAGTTTGTTTAAGAATATAGTTGCTAATAAACGTTGCATACAGGATGAGATTTGTCAGTAGAGGAAGCCATGGACGAAATAACATGGGTAGAGGGTATTGGAATAGAGGGCCTAAAAGGCCAAGATTCTCAATACATTTTGATGCAAATCCTCAAGAGTTAACCATCTTTTCCAAGATGTATTTTTCAATTGGATTGGACAAGGAGTAGTCCAACCTAGACCAAATAGGCCTCCCTTCCAACCCCAACATGTCCATGGTCTCCCTATGCCCTGTCATGTTTCATTGCAACCTGAAGTTCTCGAGAATGACAGATGGCAGGAGATTGTTCACCCAACAGTCTCCCAACATCATGGCTGGACAAATTTGTCTCTTCCCGCTCCTCCTCCACCTGTTAACCCAAATGTCCATATTTCCCCTACACACTCACCTGTACAGTCTTACCACGCAAGCAAAAGACTCAACATTGAATCCTACCACATGCATGACAAAGGAAAAGCTGTTGTTTCCCCCTGCTCTCCCTCAAGTGATTCAACCAAATCTATTTCATCCTGCATGTACTTGAGAGATGATTTTTATCATGTCATCAGTGAGATCAAGCCTCAAGGCTCCACACAACCTAAGGGTAATTTAGGAAATTCAAAAGGAGATAGCAGCAACAAAGGGAAAATTGTCTCCCAAAGAGGCAAATATGGTTTTTGAGTATATTTTATTATTGTTTTGTTGAGAACAATGGGCTACTGAAGTTTTTGGACAACATACTATTTTTGGATATTTTGGAAATTATATGTTTGGATATGATTTAAAATATCATTGATATCTAATTTTCAAAATTATGAGAATGATTATGGGAGTCACAAGGAGGGATGTGTTTGAATAATTGACTAGTTATGTTTAATTTTTTAAAGAACTAAAGGGAGTCACAATGGGTCCCAACTACTAGTTATTAGTTATTGGAAGACCCTTATTATGATTATATTATTCATTCTTCCCATAAACTAAAATTTAGTTGAGTTTTAGTTCACTTAACTAAATTAAGTGGCTGAACTACTTCAACTAATTTGGAATGCATACAAACAAAATGAGAAGGGAGAACAAATGGAGAATAGAAGGAGAAAGCATATTAAGGTTTTCTCTTGAGTTTTATTGAGATAGTTTAGTTTTCATTCATTTTTCAATTCATTAAAATCTTAATTCTCTTTTATGACATCAGGGTCCTATTGTAGACAAAAAGATTCAAAGCTAAATTACATCATTCAGACACTTGTTTTCAGAGGTGTTGATCTATATTTGATATTCTATGTAGACTTGTCTATTTATGAATTAAATTTCATGACTGATAAAGGATATTGTGTAGAGTTGAATGGGAAGCCATCTGTGAAAACCCAATGAAAAAATCCTCAATATATATAGACCAAATACCGAACATAATATCCTCCTCTAATCCTTCAATAGAAAGAGTATTGAACCACTTAACTAAGATATACCAAGAGATAGACCAAAATACCTCCTTGACGTCACACCCAGCTGCATCAATTACTCCTCCAAGACTTGTTCACTTCTTCATAGTTGCAGAGCTATTGTGATGAGTGTGTTAAAATGAGACACCATCCTCACATACAAATACAAGTTGTGAGGTGGCACTAGGGTTGTGACTTGGTGGAGCCAACTTCTCCTAGAAGTGGTTAAAACCAGTGGGGGAGAAAACCCAATGAAAAATTCCTCAATATAGATAGACCAAAGACCGAACATAATATCCTCCTCTACTCCTTCAATAGAAAGAGGATCGAACCAATTAACCAAGAAATACCAAGAGATAGATCAAAATCCCTCCTTGACGTCACCCCCAGTTGCAACAGTTACTCCTCGAAGACTTGTGCAATTATTCATAGTTGCAGAGCTAGTGTGATGAGTTTGTTCAAATGAGACACCATCCTCACATATAAATACAAGTTGTGAGGTGGCGCTAGGGTTGTGACTTGGTGGATCCGACTTCTCCTAGAAGTGGTTAAAACTAGAAACCCTCATGGGGGAGAAAACCCAGCAAAAAATCACTCAATATATATAGACCAAATACCAAACAAAAGATCCTCCTCTACTCCTTCAATAGAAAGAGTATCAAAACACTTAACCAAGAAATACCAAGAGATAGAACAAAATCCCTCCTTGAAGTCACCCCCATTTGCAAGAGTTACTCCTCCAAGACTTGCGCACTTATTCACAGCTGCAAATCTAGTGTGATGAGTGTGCTCAAATGAGACACCATCCTCACATATAAATACAAGTTGTGAGGTGGCGCTAGGGTTCTGACTTGGTGGAGCCGACTTCTCCTAAAAGTGGTTAAAACCAGTTTACAATTACGAGGGGTCGAATTTAAAAATACCACCATAAAACTACATGTTGACCAATCCATAAAAGGGGATTGGATCTTATACAAGACCCTACTTGATCAATCCACAAAAGGGGATTTGATCTATACAATAATGACTCAAGTATAAGTAGAATATTCTTTGAAGTTACAATAACTCAAAACTCCCCCTTAAAAAGAAGGGTATTATACTGACAACATTAATAGAATCTTATTGGAATCAATACATCATCAAGAGGAGGGGACATCGTCATCAGCATCGGGAACACTTTTAGTCATTTCTATAGGTCATCAAAATATTGTTTCATCATCAAAATCATTAGAAACTGAACATCATCATTATCTGTAGCATGGAGATGGAGTAATATCATAATCATCAATAACATGAACCTGAAACATCAACATCATCATCAACACGAAGTTGTATTATCAACATCAGCAACAACATGAATCTGGAACATCAACATCAACAACACAAAGCTGGAACAACAACATGTATAGCACAAAACTGAAATAACAACATCAATGGCAAAATAATGGTGTAGGTCCATCAAAAAAAACATTTGTGGTACTTTGACAGACCATCCTTACCGGACCTTCGAGATCTTCCCAGGAATCATAATATTCCCTAAGATATGAAATCCTAACAAGCTACTATGTGGTACTCTAACAGACCGTCCTTACTGGAACTTTAGGATCTGCCCAGGAATCATAAGATTACGTAGGATATAAAATCCTAATTGAACTACCACTACTAACCACATCTGGCATATACATGCACACATACTCTGATAGACCATCCTTACCAAACCTTCGGGATCTCGCCAAGGATGAACAGTCCCCTAGTATATAAAATTCTAACTGAGCTACCTGTTGTTGGTCAGGATACCATAATATCATCAACATCACTACCCCTTTCAAGGGAGGTCCTTTCAGACAACATCAATCTTGTCCTGGAAGTACTCAAACTTCACACGATACAGAGGCTTATTCAACACATTTGTTACCTGCTCATATATTCCAACATACTGGAGCTTCACAACTCCCATCTATATGAATGTAGTGGTCCCAGATCTCAATGTGATTCTTCTTATCATGTAAAATTGGGTTCTCTCTCATATGTATGCAACTTTGGTTATCAAAAAAGATCATGGTAGCATCCATCTAGAGGTCAAATAGATCTGTCAACAAATTCTGAAGTCATATTGATTCACAATTGGCGGAGCATGGTACAATGTACTCCACTTCTATTGTACTGAGAGAAATACTGGATTGCTTCCTGATTTACCATGAAGTCATGGATGACCCCAACTGAAACAACATATTGAAGTGTTTTTTCTATCTGAAGCACTTCCATCCCAATTTGAATCAATATAGATATACAAACTGAAGTCACAATCTCCAGTATAATGGAGGCCATAGTCCAACGTACCCTTAAGGTATCTCATCACATACTTTGCAACTACAAGGTGAACATGTTTGGTCTCCACCAGATACTGACTCAAGGTGTTCACATCAAAGCATACATTTGGTCTAGTATTCATCATATACATCAACAAACCAATCATATGTCTATATAGAGTAACATCATTTATTTCTAACGAAGTATCATCCAATAAATTCAAATTTGTCTCCATAGGAGTAGACATAGTTCTACAGTCCATCATGTCGAATCTCTTCAGAATTTCCACAACATACTTTCCTTGACTAAGGAAAATATCTTCTGGGCTCTGTCATACTTCAAGACCTAATAAATAGTGCATCGGACCTAGGTCCTCATTTCAAATTCAACGAAAATATTCTTCTTACAATATGTGATGATCTTTTCTTCATCTGTCAAGAACAATTCATCCACATATAGCAACAATATAACTGGTCCATCATTCTCAATCTTGAAGTAAAGGTTGGGATCAAATTTACTCTTGGTAAAACCCCAAATCATCAGAAAACTATCAATACGACCATACCAAGCTCTTGTATCTTGCTTCAACTTTCAGACATGAGTCTTCCTGTCATGTACTTCAAAACAAAATTTTCACATTGGTACATTTACCAACCTGGTACACTTGCTGAGATACAACTCAATATGCATAATCATGTGTTGGTTCTATGTTTTTTTTGTAAAGCATTATCTGTCTCACTTCTTGAGAGTATGTCCTCTACTTTTTCTATAATTGTTCCTTCTGGAACCAAGACTTTGCACCTGCAACTGTTATTTCTGAAGCTGATAATAACTTCTCTATTCTCAGTGTAGCTACTGAAGTCTGAGAGTAGCTCCTCTAATATATCACAATGTCAGATTCATTTTATCCATCTGAATATCATATTGCATCGACTTCTTTTAATGGATCATGGTTCTTCTATATATACTTTTTTTATTACTGGAGCAATTGTCTCGTCATAGTCATCTCCCTCTTGCTGGGAGAATACTTTGGACACAAATTAGGATTTGTACATATTTATATTGTTATCTGCAACATGCTTTATTTTTTATATCAATCTTGGAAGTCACCATTGATTTCCCTTCTAGTCTGAAGGAAAAATCCATATCCCAGTCCTTCTGACTGACTTCCTCCTCTATCACTGAAACAAGGGAATATTCTTAGGGTATTTCATGTCCCCTAGAGGACTTTGAAGCTACGATCTAGTATTCACAACTCATGGAATCTGTCTTCTAGTCCTGGAAGATGTTTATTTTTCCCATTTGATCCTTTCTGAGATCATGCTTACTCTGAGTCTTGATTTCTTGTGAGTCTACAAATATTTCATAGTCTTTGTAGGATATCCTTGGTGTTGAATACCAAGTCTTCATATGAAAATATGAGTCAGACTTCAAAAAAATTCTTCTTCCTGTCAAGGTGGCTTCATTATCCATTGACCAAATCTACCATGACTTCTATTCTAATGTCTGGTCATCTTTGGAGCCTTATTCTCCTTACAATCAATCTCCATATGAGATACTATGTATCTCAAAAGTATCTTCTTCTTCATATTCTTTGGTACATGGATGTATGTGGTCATTTATAGAACATGGATATTGTACTCCATGTCTCACCCAATATGTTTCCTCCTGCAACCGTCACTATAGCTTCCTCAAGGTTATCACCTGTGACCTTCCTCAAATAAGAACAACAAGGAAGAAACAACATAAAACAATAATGCTCTTTATAATAATAATAAAACTATACTAAGAACAGTCATGACAGTAGCTCTTTTAGAGATATCACTTGTGACTTGCCTAAAAAAAGGGTAAAAATTAAGAAATACAATAATAAGGAATGAGAGAAACACTCTTCTAGTGTTGTGATCAAGCATTCCTCCATGGTAACGCGGAAACAAAAAAATAAGTTTCTACTAGAGGAGATGTTAGTTATATCTAGTAAATGATTATCGTAATCATTTATCTCAATAGTTCTCACATGCTACCAAGTATTGAATAGTAAAACTTTTCAAATATTGCTATCACAATTATAGTGTTTAGCAGTTATCAGACTTGATATGTGTAAATTTGAATCTTATCAATTTAATCAATCAAACCTAGAACCTGGAGATTTGTCCTCAAGAATGAGTGTGTTTTTTTTCTTCTCAGTCTCCTTCACTCAAGATGATAAGTATGTTCTTCAACATGTCCTCTATACTTAGACAATATGCTATCTTGATAGAAATTTGAGTTAGGGAATAAACTCTGTAATCTCAACTTTAATCAATCTAATACTTTGACTTTAATTTTGACCAATAATTAGTATGATAACTTTAAAAAATCGAAATGAAACATGGATATTCATAAGATTCCAATAATTCCATAACAAGTATAGGCATATAAAACTATTCAAACCTAGGGTCCATGGTTCCTCTAAATGTGTTGGATCCAAGATCCCTTTGGATCTCTAACAACATCAATAGGTAGCGGCACCATCCAGCAAGAGTGGAAAGAAATAATGAAACTTTAGAACTTCAAAGGTGCTTCAATGTGTAATTCAAATTAGATGGATATTTTATAAGGTAAGGCGCACTAAGACAATAAAAATTAGTCCCAACACTTCACAAAACTTTCACTGCAACTCGTACTACAACTGCAACTGCAACTTAGGGTTTTATGAGAAACCGTATTTTCTCAAACTTCAATTTTCAAAATTATGATCCAAGGACTAGATGTGCCATCCTAGGGAGAGTTCCTAATTGTGGTTATTTTCTCCAACATCCTCCTCAAACAAGGAAAACATCACACTTAGGGTTTATTCAAAAACCCTAATTTTGCACCATCTACAATACTGAAAACTGGATTTTGGAGAGGGTGCAGTGAGGCTAGTCACTTCTTATAAACTATGAGTTGGTATCTTTCAGGCCTTCTCTGAAACCATGTTGAAGTTTTACTTATACCTCTAGCAGTTACAATTCTTCTTTATTATTATAATCATTTTTCACATTAACTACATAAATAAGATCACTGAATGAGACACCATCCTCACATATAAATACAAGTTATGATGTGGCACTAGGGTTGTGACTTGGTGGATCCGAATTCTCCTAGAAGTGGCTAAAACCACTTTACAATTACAAGAGGCCGAATTTAAAAATACCACCATACAAATACATGTTGACCAATCCAAAAAAGGGGATTTGATCATATACAAGACCTGACTTGATCAATCCACAAAAGAGGATTTGATCTATACAATAATGACTCAAATATAAGTAGAATATTCTTTGAAGTTAAAATAATTCAACACTTGTTATATCTATATTATATTTCTTCCTTCATGTCATTCTCAAAATAATATGGATTAGTGGTATCAAAGTCGTTTTCTCCTTGGTGTTCTTAGTGCATGTCCCAGATGAGGTCATGGTATAAAGAGTTGGGTATCAAGGTTATTCATCTTGAGGAAAACCTATCTCTCCTACCCAACCAACCTCCCATGGTGGAAGAAAAGAGGAATGGTTGATCATGAGATCATGTCAAATTGTTGCTCAAGCAATTCCTCGTGTGAGAGAGGAACAAGATGATGGATAATTTCACCTAGATCCTTTGATGGCTACCAACATCAATGGAGACACATTCAATCAAAAGTCACTTCGAAGGTGTGATGCCGTTGTAGGTATAAGTTAATTTTGATATTCCTTTATTTGAAGGCTACATAGACACTAACACTTTGGAAAAATGGTAGTCTTCTAGAGGGTTATTTATTTGTCCAAAATTTTTCTAATGGTGAAAAAATGACCTTCTTGCTCCTTAAGGCCCTTACCTATGTTAGAGATTGGTGGGCGCATTAATATGAGAAACATGTTGTGGATGAGTTTGCAATTTTTTGGCCGGGACCCACTTGGGTGGTGTTTGTTGATTCCCTCAAGGAAGAATGTTACATTTTTGGGAAACATGAGGGAAATTATACGAGATGGACCACACTGCATCAAGAGAGGGGCCAAACAATGTTAGACTTTACAAATTCCTTCGATACCTTGCACACCAATATGGGTATCAAATATTACAAGCAACATCTGGTCCTAAAATACCAAAGGGATATACATAGGTACATCCAAACTAAAATGGAGATTGTAGACATCTCGTAATTGGGAGCCCCTTATCGATATTTTGTCAAAATTGAGTAGAAATTTAAGCAACAAAATAAGTAGGAGTTTGGGTATGCAAATCCACAATAGTTGAAGTACGGTAACGGTGACCCTAACTCCCAGGGAAAATGACAGAGAATGGATGTCTAGCCATGTGACAACCAATCCAAGCCACCAACAAATAAAGGTAATGAAAATTCGAATAAGGAAACTAGAAAGTGGTGCAAGTTCCACAAAATCCCTTGGAACAATACTAATGAATGTCACTCCTAAAAGTCATTGTTGTCTAATATGAAATCCTAAGGGTCAGATGTTGACTCAAAATTTGATTTAGAGTTAGAGAAATAAAAATAGATCATTGACATAGAACCCAATGTCACCATTGCTACCTGTTGCAGGAGCATCGCTCCATGTCAGCCAGCCAGTCAGCCAGCCACGTCAGCGCGCACGCATTCAAAGGCTGAAGAGAGGCGCAACCTCATTTTGAATTTGAAATTCAATGTAATTTAATGTGCTTAGGCTGTTGAGCCAGGAAAAGACATGCCTTTGTGTAGGCTGTAGATAAGATAGGCATTTAATGTGTATGGCTGAGATCTAGATCCGATTCTGGACTAGATAGCCCATTGAATGTAATTTAATTAGGGTAGCTAAAGTTTGGGAGGAAGCACTTGATTGAGTTGCCTCATGTAAAAGAGATTTTGAGATCTCATTAGGAGTTAGTGAATTTGAGCTAGTAAGAGATCTGCGTGTGGAGCAGAGAAGAGAGGATCCAGAGAGAGAGCTCGGGAACACCATTGTAAAATACAAGCGTTTGCCATCATTTAATATAAGAGAAGCAGTTTTTCCTGCATCATTATGTCTTATATGCATGCCTGTATGTGTTCTATATATATATGGTTGTGAACGTATGTTATGTGTGGATGTATTCTGCAGGAGTTGTGTTTGATTTCAGGGTTGAGAGGTTCCTTGAGGCTTCATGCCATGAGGGCATGACAGAGTGCTGCGGAATCTGAACGCCAGTGCACATGGGATGCACTTCTGAACTCTGCAGAGTCAGACAAAGACGTGCTGAGGCACAGGACTGAAATCATCAACTCAGGAAGAAGACCTCAAGGTTGCTGAACACCTTGGAGGAAAGATGGTGTAGCTGAGACACAGTGGCAGACAAAACTTTGCTGTAAGTTATCTAAAGCTCTGCCAAGTGGGCATTGAGCGTAAGCACGAGGTGCAAGAAGAAGGAAATCTGCTGAGAGTTTTAAGAAGACCAGAATCACTGAGGATTCTGAGAGCTCTGTCAGGGGGGGGCATTTGAACAGGGGAAAAAGATGCACAGAAGGAACCTAGAACTACTGAACATTTTGTGGAGAACAGACTCCGCCAGGAGGGCGTCGAGGAAGTGTGCAGATAGGCACAGAGAAAGGAGGAGATAACTCTTTGAGTTCTACTACTTGAAGGAAGAGTCCACTGAGGGACCTTCACTGGGTTGTTGAACACCCATAAGGACTCAACGAGAGGGTTGCTTGAGCAGAAGGATAGCCAGGAGGGCATCCATTTCATTCTCCATCTGAGGGAGAAGAAGGATAAAATCCCCTCAAGGGGTCTGAGTGATCGTGAAAGCTCAGAAGAGATAGCACACCGTGTGCGCGTGAAGACTATGTAGGAGAGTAGACGTTAGAATCATTTAAGGGTTTGAGGAGAAGAATCTCAGGACAAGTAGCGTTTCAGGCACGCATGAGGCTCGAATTCAAGGAGATCGTAGAGGGGGAAGACGGCAAAGGCCGAGACCTTTGAGAGATTGAAATTCTTCCAAGTGCAGGAAGAGAGCGCGTGCATGCTCAAGCAGAGAAGCATTATCTATCATATCGGTAGGTAAGAATATCTAGACCGTCGAGGAGTTTACGTCCAGAGGGAGCTCAGACGGAGCCTACAGCAAGAGGAGACTGACAGCCGTCGGATCTCACAAAGAAATCCCGTGAGTCGTTGGATCAAGAGGAGTTGCACAGAGGTTGAGCCTCAGGAGGAGCGACATTGGCCATTGGATCAGCCAAGATAATTTGGGTCGTGGATTCATGCCCAAGAAGCAACAGCGAAATGGCGAGAGATTTTTAGTCGTCCATCTGGTTAGGACAGGTTGCAGAGATCGTGAGATCTCTCAACTCGGGACCTCGTGAGTTGAAAGGCTGCAAGCTTCGCGTCAAGGTCGTGAGGACGTGAGACGCGATATCCCGAGAGCTGCGGAAGTAGTGTGAGCCACAGCAGGGTGACGTGGCAGGTGACGTGAGCTCATCGTAGTCTCGACATCTCGGGACTCGAGAGTCGAAGAGTTGGTTGTTTGACCTCGCGAGAAGCGAAGTCACGTGGTTGCGAGAGTCGGGTATCAGTATCTCGGCACATCGAGCCTCGGAAGTCGACGCGGAAGTCATTCAACCACGAGAAGGGAGAAATCACGAGGGGGCGAAGTCCGAAGTCCCGATAGCTGTGTTTCGGTGCGTCGGGCATCGGGAGTTGGAGGCCCAAGGATTTCGGGGAACGAGTAGCGAAGTCACGATAGCGCGGGGCTACGAATAGAGCGGAAGACCCGATAGGGAAAAAGGTCAGTGATTTGGCGGAGCCTCGGACATCGGGGATTTGAGAGCCCAGGGATAGGTCGAGAACTCATGAGGCCGCGAAGTTCCAATCCTCCGATAAATCAAGAGAGGGGGATCGCACAGGAGAACTGTGGGTGCAGAATTCCCGTTAGGGAATTAGAAGAACCTTAGAGTTCTTTGGGCCGAGAAGAAGAAGATCCTGTGAGTAGGAGGTCAACAGAAGAGACCCTGCGGGGTGTTAGGAAGGACATCGTCTGCGTCAGAGTGGTATCAGAGCGGGATTTTGTTTGTATATTGTAGACATAGGAAAACAGGGAGAAGACAGAGTTACTAAGGACTCTGTAAGGACTTGTTTGTAGGTAGGCAACAGTCCCTAGATAGTCAGCAGGACTATGAGAAGATGAAGCTGGAACACTCAGGGATGCAGAGTGATAGAAGCCCATCTGTCAGGGAGGCAGATAAACACAACAAGATGGCTACTGAACGCCATAAGCATGCTGAAAAGAAGAAGCCAGAGCTGATGAGCCCAACAGAAATGGATAAAGAGCTCACTGACATCAAGCGAGAGATGGAGGAGCTTGAATTGAAGATCCAGCAGGATAAAAAGTAGAGATGGGTGTATGAATGGCCCATGCAAAAGCTGAAGGTGAAATGGCTAGTCAGGGAGCTGATGGTCAAAGAACAACACAGACTCTTAAAGAGATGGTTGAGGTATGCTGAAAACCTCAAGGCCACAGGGGAAGAGATGATTGATTACTGTTGGCCAGAGACTGGAAAAGGTCTCGATGATTGGGATGATGATGAAGAACTTGAATTGGGATCATCTGATGATCTCAAGCACTGCCAGGTGGGCAGAGTAGAAGAAATTCCAGATTACCAAGAGGGCAATGAGTTGAGATCAGTTGAGGATCTCACAGACTGTTAGAAGGACAACAAGGGAATTTCAATTTGCCAGTTTGGCAATAATAAGAGATCACCTAGGGATCTTGAAAACTGCCAGGAGGGTAGCAAAAGCATTGAAGATTGCCAGGAGGGGAGCGGAAGCATGTCGAACTACCAGGTGGGCAGAGATGAAAATTTGGGACCATCTGAAGGTCTCATAAATCCAGAGATGGACTTGGATCAGCAGATGCAACTGACAGAGGAAGAAGATCAGAATGATATTCTGATGATTGGGGGAATTTCAATATTCCTACCATCTGCCCAGGAGGAGGCAGAAAATTCTGTTGCAGATGATACAACAATAGCAGGGGAACAGTCAACTATGACTGTCAGAAAAGAAGAAAAATGGGAGCAGACTTTGGAAGCTGCCCAAGAGGACAAAGCAGAGAGTGAGCATTCCGAGGAATGGCTCAATGCATTCAAAATTGAAGCCAAAGAGACTGCAACAGGGGAGTTTGCAGCAGAAGTAGAAGAAGAGGATGATGAGCATTCTGAGGAATGGCTCAAAGCATTCAGCATTGAAGCTGAACATAATGCAATAGAGGAGGTTGCAGGAGCAGAGGGAGAAGAAGCAGACAACATTTGTTTTGTTGATCTGTGGGATCAATTTGAAGCCCTGGAGGAAAGGGTAAAAGTGCAGGGTGTGCACATCCAACAGGTGAGGTTGGAAACTGATGAAAGAGGCATGGGAGGTCATGGTGATCTTCTCATGTACCAAAAATTTTTGTAGTTGAGGAGACAGCAACAACAGAGCCAGCCACTGGAGCAGCTGGACCAAGAGATAGAGGGCATCAGGGAGCTGATGTTGAAGTCAGCAGACACTACCCACAGGGAGAGGCTGAGCAGCAGAGAAGAAACAGTAGCAGCAGCGCAGTAGAAGCAGCAGCAGCAGCATGAAGATGGAGCGCATGGAAAGCTCCAAAGACTTATTTGAGATCCAGGAGGATTTCCAACAGCTACAGGGGAAGCTCATGAGCAGGAGCTCATGATTTTTGTAGCTGTGGAGTATGATGCAGGAGCATCGCTCCATGTCAGCCAGCCAGTCAGCCAGCCACATCAGCATGCACGCATTCAAAGGCTGAAGAGAGGCGCAGCCTCATTTTGAATTTGAAATTCAATGTAATTTAATGTTCTTAGGCTGTTGAGCCAGGAAAATCCATGCCTTTGTGCAGGCTGTAGATAAGATAGGAATTTAATGTGTATGGCTGAGATCTAGATCTGATTCTGGACTAGACAGCCCATTGAATGTAATTTAATTAGGGTAGCTGAAGTTTGGGTGGAAGCGCTCGATTGAGCCACCTCATGTAAAAGAGATTTTGAGATCTCATTAGGAGTTAGTGAAGTTGAGCTAGTAAGAGATATGTGTGTGGAGCAGAGAAGAGAAGAGCCAGAGAGAGAGCTCGGGAACACCATTGTAAAATACAGGCGTTTGCCATCATTTAATATAAGAGAAGCAGTTTTTCCTGCATCATTCTGTCTTATATGCATGTCTGTATGTGTTCTATATATATATATGGTTGTGAACGTATGTTATGTTTGGATGTATTCTGCAGGAGTTTTGGTTGATTTTAGGGTTGAGAGGTTCTTTGAGGCTTCATGCCATGAGGGCATGACAGAGTGCTGCGGACTCTGAACGCTAGTGAAAAGGGGATGCACTTCTGAACTCTGCAGAGTCGGACAAAGACGTGCTGAGGCACAGGACTGAAATCATCAACTCAGGAAGAAGACCTCAAGGTTGTTGAACACCTTGGAGGAAAGGCTGTGTAGCTGAGACACAGTGGCGAATAGAACTTTGCTGTAAGTTCTCTAAAGCTCTGCCAAGTGGGCATTGAGCGTAAGCGTGAGGTGCAGGAAGAAGGAACTCTGCTGAGAGTTTGAAGAAGACCAGAATCACTGAGGATTCTGAGAGCTCTTCTAGGGGGGGGGCATTTGAGCAGGTGCAAAGGACGCACAGAAGGAACCCAGAACTACTGAACGTTCTGTGGAGAATAGACTCTGCCAGGAGGGCGTTGAGGAAGTGTGCAAACAGGCACAAAGAAAGGAGGAGAGAACTCTTTGAGTTCTACTACTTGAAGGAAGAGTCCACTGAGGGACCTTCACCGGGTTGCTGAACACCCATAAGGACTCAGTGAGAGGGTCGCTTGAGCAGAAGGATAGCCAGGAGGGCATCCATTTCATTCTCCATCTGAGGGAGAAGAAGGATAAAATCCCCTCAAGGGGTCTGAGTGATCGTGAAAGCTCAGAATAGATAGCACACTGTGTGTGCGTGAAGACTCTACAGGAGATCAGATGTCGGAATCCTTTAAGGGTTTGAGGAGAAGAAGCTCAGGACGAGTAGCGTTTTTAGACGCGTGCGAGGCTCGAAGTCAAGGAGCTCGCAGAGGGGGAAGACAGCAAAGGCCGAGACCTTTGAGAGATTGAAATTCTTCCAAGTGCAGGAAGAGAGCGTGTGCATGCTCAGGAGGAGCAACATTAGCCGTCAGATTGGCAGGTAAGAAGATCTGGACCGTTGAGGAGTTTATGTCCAGAGGGATCTCAAGCAGAGCCTACAACAAGAGGAGACCGACAGCCGTCGGATCTCACAAAGAAATCCTATGAGTCGTTGGATCTGGAGGAGTTGCGCAGAGGTTGAGCCTAAGGAGGAGCGACATCGACCATTGGATTAGCCAAGAGAATTTGGGCCGTGGATTCGTGCCCAGGAAGTAGCAGCGAAACGACGAGAGATTTGTAGCCGTCCATATGGTTAGGAAAAGTGGCAGAGATCGTGAGATCTCACAACTCGGGACGTCGTGAGTTGAAAGGTTGCAGCTTGGCATCAAGGCCACGAGGACGCGAGACGCGATATCCTGAGAGCTGCGGAAGTAGTGTGAGCCACAGCAGGGTGACATGGCAAGTGACGTGAGCTCATTGGAGTCTCGGCATCTCGGGACTTGAGAGCCAGAGAGTTGGTTGTTTGACCTCATGAGAAGCGAAGTTGCACGGTTGCGAGAGTCGGGTATCAGTATCTTGGCGCATCGGGCCTCGGAAGTCGACGCGAAAGTCATTCAACCTCGCGAAGGGAGAAATCGTGAGGGGGCGAAGTCCGAAGTCCTGATAGCGGTGTTTCAGCGCATCGGGCATCGGGAGTTGGAGGCCTAAGGATTTTGGGGCGTAAGTAGCGAAGTCGTGATAGCACGGGGCTACAAATAGAGTGGAAGACCTGATAGGGAAAAAGGTCAGTGATTTGGCGGAGCCTCAAACATTGGGGATTTGAGAGCCCAGGGATAGGTCGAGAACTCGCGAGGCCGTGAAGTTCCGATCTTCCGATAAATCAAGAGAGGGGGATCGCGCAAGAGAACTGTGAGTGCAGAATTCCCGTTAGGGAATTAGAATAACCTTAGAGTTCTTCGGGCTGAGAAGAAGAAGATCATGTGAGTAGGAGGTCAGCAGAAGAGACCCTGCGGTGTGTTAGGAAGGACCTCGTCTGCGTCACTACCGCAAAATTCCAGCCAGAAGACCTTGAGGAAGGGGAGTTCCTTATTCACTCACAAATGTGGGTGAAGGGGACCCCACTCAATTTGACTATTTACAGTGGTATCCGAGAGAACCTAATACTGGTATAGGTCATCAAGTAGTTTAACCTGACAACAACACCACATCCTTGACCATATACCATCAGTTATCTCAACCAAGGATGGCACCTCCATGTCAGCCAGCAATGTGGCCTGCACCATGTCATAAAACCCTTGAAAGACAAGGTATTATTATATGTTTCCCCCCATGAAGTTTGTGATGTTTTTTTAGGACTACGATGTTTGTGGAATTGTCATGTTGTTTATGAATCTAGGCCTCATAGTGTCATTATTACTTATGGATATCAAATCTACAGGGTACCTGAGGTAGTCCCAACTACTATGGTCTCTTTGATCTCTGTGAAGTAGTGTATAAAGTTTGTCTCTCGGACCAGGAAAATTTTCCTCTGTATGGTTCGGTTGGAAGGTTAATAGAAGGTCACTACAACCACCAAAACCTCTACACATGGTCTCTCTACATGAAAACAATGGGTAAACAAGATAGTAGAGGAGCACAAAGACCTCTTTTCCTCACTTACTAGGGTTCCTGTGCACTCTCAGGTAAGACACTCAATTGATTTGATACCTGATGGTCCTCTACCTAATAGCCCTATGTATAAGCATTCTATTATGGATAATGGAGATATCAAATGCCATATCCAAGAGCTAATTATGAAGGGCCACATCAAACCAAGCTCCTCACCTTACAAGAGTCCAATTGTTCTGGTACAAAAGAAGGATGTCACATGGATAATTTGTTTTGATTACAAATCCCTCAACAAGATCATTGTCAAGAATCAATAACCAATCCCATGAACTTATGATCTTCTCGACCAACTCAAGGGAGCTGAGTTTTTCAGTAACATTAATCTGAAGTCAAGCTACCACCAAGTGTCGATTGAGAAAACTAATGTATGGAATACAACCTTCAAGTATAAAGAAGGTCTCTTTGAGTGGTTGGTCCCGCCTTTCGACTTGACTATTTCCTCGGCCACATTCATGTAGATGATGGATGACATATTATGACCATTCAAAAATTCATTTTTTATGGTATATCTGGATGACATCCTCATCATCAACAAAAATTGGGAGGAACATTTGAAGCATATCTAGGAGGTCTTTGACACCTTGCGACAACACAAGTTATATGACAATTTGGATAATTGTTCCTTTGGGATGCAAATAATCCAATATTTGGGATACATCATGGATCAACAAGGTGTGGATGTGGATCCTACCAAGATCTAATTCATCCCCTGATTGGATGGCCCAAAGATAATGACAGAGCTTTGCATATTCATGGGTCTCACCAATTTCTACCAACGATTTGTGTTTGTGGTTCTCTCATATTGTTTGGGCCCTAATCTAGGTTACCATGGGTGGAGGGAAGGATAGGTTTGTGTGGGATGTGTCCCAACATAAATAATTTGAGGATTTAAAATTCCACCTTTGCTGAGAAGAATTAGTCCTTATTCTTCCAGTCCTGCAACAACCATTTGATATTGAGATGGATTCTCCAAAATATGCTATCGATGCAATCCTCATTTAGCATGGGAATTTGGTAGCCTATCATAATGAAACATTATCAGATATTTTTCACAGATACCCCACCTATGAAAAATATATGTACTCCATTGTGATCACATGCCTCTGCAATTCATGCAAATAGAAGGAAACTTACAAGATGACCACCATAAGAGGTGTTCCACATACCTGCAACAATTCTAGTTGAACGCCAAGTATGAGAATTGTAGCACCAACCACGTCATAGATTTCCTCATTTGACCCTTGGTTTTGGCACTAACAAAAGTTCTTAACTCATGTAAGCATGAGACATCCGAGTGGCCACAATTATAAAACAATGATTCTTACTTCACTACTACCTATCATACATTGAGTGCAACAAAAATAGTTCCAGAGTTTCATATCCAAGATGGATTGTTATGCCATTTGATCCATCTTTGTGTTCCTTCAAGTGACTATGCAAAGCCAATATAGGAAGCTCGTTATAGCAAGGTAGCAAGGAATTTTGGTGTAGAAAAAATAGTTTAAGTATAGGAAAATCATTTTTATTGGTCAAAGATTCGACAAAATGTCCACAAGTACATCAAATCCTACACTTTTTGTGTCATTTCCAAGCCAACCATCAAGAAACAGGGGCTATACACCCCTCTTACTACTACATATAGGCATTTGGAGTCCATATCCATGGATGACATGTCCGATATGTATTCAACCAAGCATGGGAATGATTGTTCTTCATGGTTGTTGATTGATTCTCTATGATGATAGTTTTTGAACCCTACAAGAAAAACATAAGAGTTGAGGCCACCACCAAGACCTTCTTTGAACATTTTTGGGTTCATTTTAGGCTCCCATGAACCATTACCTCAAATCAATATAGTAGGTTATTGGGCACCTTTTGGTACAACCTATGGTCAATGGTGGACATAAAAATCACCAAATCGACTAACTTCCACCCATAGACAGATGGAAAAATAGAGGTATTCAACAATATTATTGCCCATATCCTAAGGATGTACAATTCCAAACATCCATGCACATGGGATGAAAGTGTTCTTTATGTTCAACATAGCTGCAACGGATCCCTCCACAACTCTATTTTCCACAACCCTTTTCAAGTGTCCTTGGGGATCCAATCATTGGCCCCCAGTGATGTAGCTCTTCCCATTACAGTTTCGTAGGAAGAGTACTCCCATGCTCAGACTGAGGTTGATTGTGAAACCAAATTTTTTGAACGAATCCAACACATCCAAAAAAAAGTTCATCATATTTTGTATAAATCCAATGCTAAGTGCAAGTAGTGCCATGATCAACATTGGGTACCACAAAAAGTTTATGTGGGAGATAAGGTATTGTTGTATTTGGAGAATTTATAGCACATCATAGGACCCCATCATAAGATACCCCTACTCTGATATGGGACTTACACCATAACCAAGGCTATGGGTGAGAATGCTTGTGAATTAAGTATTCCTCCTTTGCTTGGCTTGCACCAGGTATTGAATGTGGAACTACTTTGACAATATTTTCCACCTCTCCTAAACACTTCGGATGTGGTCAAGCACTTGGCCCCTAAATAACTCAATCCTAACTCATGAATTGAAAATTTGAAAATTTATCAGATGATGGACACCAAGACAAATGGCACCAACCAACAAAACATCCAACTCTATTGGGTCGTCAAAGTAGGGAAATTTCTTCATCGGGGAAACTAGCTCACTAGGAGTTAGATTCAACAGAAGTTTCCCCATATGATGGAAGAACTAGACACAATAGATACTATTTCTTTTTAAGGGGGGAGGACTAATCCAGATGGAAATCAATGGATTCTCACTTATTCCACTATCTCAAATTAAAGTTTCCATCTTATCCATGTTTCTACAGTTTTTTGGGTGTCACAATACCAAGGTTATTTTGATGCCCTAAACAATGTATTTTTGACTTGGCATTGCCAAAAATATCCTTGTTTGGATGAATTGGGTTGTTCATAATGTGTAATCCTTGGCTAGACCTTTACAATGGGGTACCAAGCACCCCAAATGGATATTGTATGCAAAAGTTGCACCCTCAGTAAGTTGATGTATCAACTACCCCCATCGGGGCCCAAAACATTTTTGGTGTTTTATCTTCCAGTGTTAGGTTTTGGATTTTATGGTTTCTAATTTATGATTTATGTTAAAATGGTATTTGGAGCCTCACTGTAATCAACTTCTTGTGAATGAGCATAACCGACAGATCTCTCTTTAGAGATAAGATACCACCATTCTATCTAGCTTGTGTTCTCACAAAATAATATGGATCATCCCCAACTATATTTTTACCCACTTAACAATAGATACATTATTATTTAAAGACACCAGAACACATATCTAAAAAAATATATAAAAAAATGAGATTGCTAAGCACAGAAAATGCTTTCAAAATCACTACAAAATAACTTGTACAAAACCCCTAACTTCCATAAGAAATTTATCATAAAATATAACGATTAAAAATATAAAAATGTTTCCACATGAACCTCAATTTGTGAACTCACTTACTGAAAATTTGAGAGTCTCAAACTTCACTGAAAACAAATTAGAAGAAAAAATGCCAAGGCAATTGATTTCAGGTTATTCACAAGCCTTGTCTTCCATTAACTATATCTATGAAAATACAGAGAAACAAAAACTAAAATTTGTACCACCTATACTATAAAATGTGTCCTCGATATCCACAAAGTTACATTATCTGAAACCTCCCAGAAAAAATAATTATAGCGAAAATCCCAAGATGTCTCATTTAAAATTTGAAATAGGATGAGTTAAAAAATATCTATTTCAATAGCTCAAAAATATTAATGACCCAACCTTAACGTTTTATCACATGTACCTTCATATGTGTCGTAACTAACCTCCAAATTTGGTTGTCTGAAGATTCCCCCACCAAAAAAATTATAGCTAAAATTCTAGAATGACTTGCTTGAAGGAACAAAACACTAGGATCGATTCTCTTGATACAAAATGTATGATCCAACACCTTAAAAATTATACAAATTCAATTAACACAATCCAATTTGAGGGGGAGACCTCATTTTACAATATATACAATTCATAAGACAAGGTGAGATAATCATAAGACTAGGTCTCCTTGGTATATTTATAGGAGACAAAGGGTACAATGAAGGGTTCTATCATACATACAAATATAATAGTATAAATGTAATAATTCAATATATAGGGATTAATAAGGGTTTTATACTTAACATTGGGATTTATATAGGGATTAACATGATTCAAATGGGGAACCTATGTTCAATGATCCTAAACTTTTCCACACCTACATTGAGAGAATTCCTATTGGGATGAAAAGGAAATAGGTATTTCATGAACTTCGACATTGGGAGCATCTTAATATTGAACACTTGTTCTCATGCATATATTCAAAAATGTTTCGTATTTTTTATGGAGGCACATATCATAAAAAAAAAGTGACATATTAGTTTTTCATAGAGATGTTATCTCCTAGAATACTAAAAGGGAACATTGGCCAAGAAAATAAATTAGAGGAGATGAGTTCTTGGTCTTTTAAATATGGTGATGTCCCATGGATTTGAATAAATATGGTCTATCTTTGGCGAACAATATTTTATTGGGACATGCTAAGCCATCTTTATACACTTTGAATATAGACACTACTTCTTCATAGAAGGACATTTGTCAGGGTTGAAATCACATGACCATCTAAACATTCTACACATATGCATCTCAATTACATGCTTCTTTTTCTATATTGTGCATCCTAAATTTTATGCCAATTAATTTTTTACATATTTATTGTGTAGTATCATTACCCTTTTCTCATGCATCATCATGGAATGATGACTTCCCCTAGGACCTACAATACACCATGTCTAAATTATATGCACTTGCACATTGGATTACATCAAATGAGATTCTCATGGATATCATTCTACACTGGTGTTAATAAATAACTAATATTGTTTGTATGTTTGAGAAAGAACTACCCATGTGATTTATAGACTTCAAGGTCCATATACTAATTCACCTAGATGATGAGGTTTCATTATTTGTGGTAGTCTCATGTCTGTGGATTCTTTTCTTGGAGAGATATATGAAAAATTTGAAGGGTTTCATTTGATGAAGGGAAAAACATAAGAGATATATGGAAAATTGGCAGATGTTTTATGATTCATATTATATTATTATAGAGAGTACATTAGGAAAATTGATTACACACCACACATAGTGGTTTGGGATGACCATCGAGATAAGGATAGAAGGGAAGGGAACATGCTACTCCAAACGAATGTGAAAATGTGCATGATAAAGAGTAAGTCAGTAATGTTTTGTCAATTTTTTATAAAGTAACTATTTACACTATTTTTTTTTTTGTTTTTCTTTTTTTATGAATAGATCGATGGATTCAAAAGTTGATTCCATCAAAAAGTTTGTTCTTTGTAATTTCGAGACAAGACAACCATGGAACACATTGTATGGAGAGAAGAGAAGAAAACGTGATATTGACAAGATATAATTCAAATAGTTGAATGGTAGAAGCATGCATTGTGCTTATCATTCAAAGGAAATCATGTCAATGATATATCCCAAAATTTGGGTGGATAACTATATTAGAGAGAAACATGGTGTGCCAAATTATTACGTGCATGGTGAATAGGATTCACTAAACATAGGGATCGGGGTAGCAACTTTGTAATAATATATTTATGTCTATTGTTCATTTTATAATCCATACTTAGGTTATAACATGTACTATTATTTTATTAATGTCCAAGATATTAGACATATGACACCATCCTTTCTTTGCATTTTTATAGGTGCATTTTTTCCCATATATGTGGGCATATGGAAATCATTTTTGGATTCAGGATGTCAATGATAGCATGTCATATTCGACTATGAAATGGATATATAGTTCAACCATTCTATTCATGTTATCCACAATGATCTGAACCTAATAGACAAAAATTTAGTCTACGTCAAAATGATACAAAATATCACGCAAGTGGAATTATCATCTTACCAATGTGTTATTTTTAGCTCTGAATGGTGCGATACCTTTGACTATAGCATTGTAGGATAAGATTGTGATAGTGGGATGATCTGTATTACGTCTAAAAAAATGTAGGATGCAAAGAAGGAGCCTTATGTTTTCCAAAACAATACAACCAACTATTATTTTACCTAGATGTCTTATATATGAATTGGTGGTTCATATTGAAACATGATGCAAGATCAAAACATGTTCTTGACAAATAAAATTTCATCATGTTAAGAGAGGAAGATAATCAAGGTCATGTTAAAGTTGAGTGATATGTTCCAACACTGATGTTGTGGATGTGTCATTTATATTCTTTTCTATATTTGGGCAACTATGTGTCTATTGTTAATTATCATAATTTTAGTTTGTTTTTGTAATTATGTAGTGATGGTTCTTTAGAAAAACTATTCTCCCAAGCCATTGTAGTCTAGAATACAAGTATAATTAGTAGTGATTTCACAAATAAGTTTAATGAGTATATTTATGTATTAGTAGTTATCACCAAGTTTCAATAATACCAAAATCATTTTTTCCTCATTTTATGATGTTGGATATGAAAAATTAGTGACAATTTACATCCATCATCTTGAATTATTATTTATTTTTGGAATGTTAGGATTTTAATAGAATTATAAATATTTTTTAATTGTAATATTTGCATGTTGTCTCTAGTTGTATGATTAATATTAAAAACTATTGAATCTGTTTTAATATTTAATACAAAAGTCTTGAATTACTTTTATAATTTAATAGAATATCAGTAGAGATATCAAGTGAGGCCCAATATCCATGTAGGGAGCCATGTTGGGGATGTGACCCTGTGACCTCCTTGTAATTCAAAGCACTCAACCCCTCGAGCTAACCCACTAGGCTTATTTGTAAGATTGATATTAACAACTATTATAATCTATGTCACATTAGTTGAAGGTATTTTAATATTCTTTTAATATTTAATATAAAAAATTTAAATTATTTTTATGATTTTATAGAATATTTAATCAAACATATTAATTTTAAAAATTACAAAAATCCATTTTAGATTTATTTTCAGAATTTAATAGGAAGGATGTTATCATTGTATAAAATTGGGGGAATACTTATTTTTCTATCTCTAACTATCATAATTATAATTTTAATTTGATTAAAATTAGTAATAATAAATTTGTAAAAATATGTAGGAATAAATTTGAAAATTATTATTTAATCTAAAATATTTGAATTCAAAAATTAATCAAATTATCCAATCATTAATTGATTCACTTTATTAATCAATTTTGTAAACATGTTTAATCAACTTATCATACCTTCATACACAACAAAGAGTTCACCTTGAAAATGAGTTAAATATTATGTAACATTAAGTGATATTTATAAGTTTTTACAATCACAAACCAAATTAAATGAGTTCTATAACTAGACTTAAACATTATATGGAATATCAAATTTAATTTGAAATACAATTTTTTTTAATAATTTTAATCTTTGACATACACATAATACATTTTATAAATAAATCAACACTAACATCAGCATGATATGAAGATTCATAATATAGATTAATGACAATATGAAAATCGATATAAATGTCAAATATATAACTCATATTAGATATACATGACAAATAATATACATTTTAGAAATCAATATATATGTTAACTACAACTAGGTTTTCTAGTAGACCCATAGGCATCATTACCTCCAATAGATAAGTAATCATTTATACTTTAATATAACTCTATAGTAGGAATAGATATCATCCAATAAGACAATATAAGATATAGGATCAATATTTTGTGTAGTAGGTGGATCAATAGTTTGTGTAACAATTGGTACAACTAGAGAAATGGATAGTGAAAATCACAACATAAATGGAGTAGAAGGTGGAGAAAAAGATTCTTGAGAAGATAAATTAGATGAAGAATATGAACAATCCTTGAACTTCCAAAGTGGGTTGAGGGCACTTGATGTATCAATAACATCATATCACATGGAAATCTAACATGTATATATGAAATATAAGGGTCTTTGATGATCAGTTGAGGTCGTACTCCCACCACTCTAGAGGGAGCCATCAATTTACATAACTAATCCATCACACGCTAATGGAATATGCATTCTCATATATGAGCCAAAATGTACAAAATAGTAGACATTAATAATTAGACAATTACAAAAAAGTTATAACTAGTTACATGTGCATTAAATAAGACCAAAAAATATGCAACTAGATTAAATCAAAGGTAATGGTAATATTACCTCTTTCATTTGCTAATTTGTACTAACTGAACATGATGTTCATACATTCCTGCTATTCCAACTCTCGATATGCATTATATACAAGATGAAGGATATGAACATATTAAATAGATAACAAAGGAAACATATTTGAACTCATCAACTTACATGGGTACTTCACCTATCCTCTCTTGGGAAAGATCTTCCCCTACATGCACATAAGAACATTAGTCATTGATTTAGGAGGGAGGTAGTTAAATGTCTACTAAGTTAC
Organism: Picea engelmannii; assembly: GCA_009831015.1. Classification (NCBI taxonomy): domain Eukaryota; kingdom Viridiplantae; phylum Streptophyta; class Pinopsida; order Pinales; family Pinaceae; genus Picea; species Picea engelmannii. The sequence goes on along the minus strand of ML777538.1, from coordinate 1,229,213 downwards.
CATCAAACTCTCAAAAAATAAATTAAATATCTCTTAACAAAAATGGAAGGCACATCTCCCCTCAATGATCTAGAGAAATGCAAAACTATCATAAAATAACAATAGACCATTTGATTAGTTTAGGCCTAAGAATAAAAATATACATAGTGCATTAGAGGAAAACTAATGCATTTCCCATAATTAGTGGTATCATGTTCTAGTGCCATGATCATAAGGGAAAAACACCTAACCTCATTTACTAAAAATGAATGTCAACTCAATTCCCCATTGGAAACCTGGAGTTTACTAGGGTTAATGATATCCACATTGAAATATCTCTACACATATGTAAATTGAATCTTTCTGATAACACCAAGTAGATTATGAAAATGGAAAAATATTCCTCCCTCCTAGATAGCTCGTTGATGAAATAAATGTCCTCTATGAGATGGTATGTAGATAATGACCAACCCTAAAGTGTATGCCTACCATGATCTCATCAATGGATCAATCGCATCTAGAATCATATGTTTTATCAACGGAGTTAACCTCCTCATAAAACTTCATGAGGCCAACATCCCTTAAAAGGAGATGATCCTGAGATATAATAGGATGAGAGAATAAATACCTCTCCCTCTTTGGGGGCTCCCACTCACATATGAAGGTGTATGGATCGACTAATCATTATTGTGGTTTTTCTTGATTCACATATGAATTTCACTAAGTAAATGAATCTACAAAATAAACAACATATATTAAATATTTATTTGTAATATTCATTTAAATTTTGAACTTAATTTTTTTCCATAAAACTCTGTAGAACTCACTAGTGTTCCCATTTTAAGTAAAGGAACCATTAATGGTGCCCTACAAATTTATCATCACACTTCATTAGGGATACTTTGAGGTAAAAAATGGACATGAAAATAAAAAGTGTACTGTAAAATTTAACTTTAAAAGAACTAATAGAAAGAGATGCACCATGTAAAAATTTTAAAATGAAAATGAAAAAACAATCAAATTAAAACTTATTTTGAAATTTTAAACCATCTAAAATATAAATTAAATAATAACAATCAATTTACATAGTAGTTTCTTAATTGAGGAAGAATAGTTATTGCATAAGGAAAAAATAAAAAAATTGGTACCATTTGCAAAATGCAAATCGGTCATCAAAGTGAAGAAATTGAAAAATCAAGAAATATAATAAAACTACACAATACGGTGGTTATAGAGTGATAATGAGCACTAGTGTCTATATGGGTTAAAGCATTGAATGAAAGTTGAACTTGATATTTCGATTCAATGTTTCTTTGGTTTTACCTTACTTTGTCTTGCCATATATCCCAATCCATTGGTGATGATATGATGATGATGATTAATGTCCACTGAAACCGAATTGGTCTATCAAACCTTAAGAGGGTAAGTGATTACTTGTGATTCTTTAGAATTTTGTTTTTGTTCTCGAAAAACATTAAGAGAAGCTTTCCAAGATCACCATACTTTTGTTGAGTTAATAGGTTAGGAAGGTTGGTAGTGTGATAAATATTTTGAAAATCAGATCTAATATGGGTATAGGCTGGACAATCTAAGAGAAAGTGTTTTTCATCTTCAACCTTCTTAGTGTCACAAAGGTGACACACTCTT
>ML777538.1:1172861-1194141 GCA_009831015.1 Picea engelmannii | reverse complement strand
AAGAGATCTAAGTACTTAACTAATCATACATCACATTAAGATTCAAGGCGCAAGAAAAATCAACTTCATTTACAATGGCGCAAGAGATTATGAAGGCTTAATCAATCATATGCCAACATTATTCTAAAGGCGCAAGAGCAATCAACTTAATTTTTAAATTTATTTCCATAAGATAAGGTGATATATCCAATTTTACGTGATACTTGTGTAGCAAGGCAGAAGACGCACATGAAAAACCCTTTTCTATCTTACTCGAAGTTGCGCAACTGAAGGAACTCCTTAAGGATACTAACGCACAAGGTGCATTAGGCATTCCATTACGATTAAAGTTTAATCAATAAAATGTTAAAATTTAATCACCATCAAAGGAAGATTAGGATGGAATGCGTATGTTATTGATATCAATGTTACCTCATAATTAAGAAATACAAATCCCAATGATGATGTGACTTATCATTTCCATTTACTAAACTAATTCAAGTAATATGTGTTAGGTAGTACATTTAGGAAGACCAAGTAAGTTATTCATGAAATCCAACACTACAATACGTACCTCCCATACACAATTTTTCTAAGGGAATCCCCGCTAAGGTGTTAAGTAATTAAAACCCCTTTTTATTAAAAACTAAGAAGATAAACCTACTAGGTGACTATGATGAGACTTCGATTATCAACTTAAAAAAGAATGTAAGCATACATATACTTAGTTATGCATATCCAATAATAATATAGTTAATTGAAATGTTCATTGTCATTTATATTTTATTTAAGCTTATATTTTATAGCACTGAATTAAGGTTGTCATTGGTTGAAACTAGGGTAATAGGGCTAGTTAAAACACTATCGAAAATTAGGGTGGAAAATATGCTATTCTAAGTGGGTTTGGTTAAACTATAGACCACCACTTGAGAGTGAAGGTTATAAACATAAAAAGTATAGAGGGAATGTTTATCATTAGAACTTACTAATTATAATAATAATAATAATAATCTATTTTTAAGGTCATGGTTAAGCCACATCCAATTAGTGTATGAGATCCTCTTGTTATATACCTTATCCTTTCTCGATTTGAACTTGTGACTTCTTAAAAAAAAACATATGTTTTTAACCATTAGACCCACAACGCATAGATAATTAATGTTTAAAACTCAAAAAAAAATAGAAATTCAATCCTTTTCACATGTTAAGGTAAAAAGTTCAGCGCGCAGGTAGAGATTCTTGGAATGGTAACTATTCCCAGCATTTACTAGCACAAACAACAACTAGCTTTGACACCCAAGGGCATATAGGGTGCGTAAATTTTCAGTTTTCAAATAAATATAACTCCTTAATCGGGAAGCATCCCATCTACTCAACTCGATCCCCCTCATAATGTGAGGGTTCCAGAAGCGAGAGGTAGAGTTAGCAGTGGGCGTTGATTTCGTGGACTCTGGGAGAATTAAGGTATGACGATACCTCGCTGGAAGTAAGTCCCACAGAACGCATTCAAAGGGTGATTCGAGGCCAAGGGCCTTCGATTAAACGTTGCACGCACACCAAACTCATGAGGAATCCCACTCACTTAAACGCCCAAGGGAAAGGTCCACGGACGTCCATCACAGGTGCACAACACAACAGAGATCGGGATAGAGAGCGTGATCCTCTCTTGTTTAAAAGGGCCTGAAAACACCATGTAAAGTTTCCTGGCGCGACCAGAAGAATTTCTTTCACCCACACACAGTACTATGCAACACTGAGGGAACCCACTCCGGTCGAAATTACAACTACTATTCCGATCTCAGGAATGCAAAGTAGATACACCCAATCGGAAGGGAAATCAATCATGTGGGGATTGATTAAAATCGACAACACGCCAACAACCCAATTGAAAATGATGTCGGAAGGGGGTTTCGAGTGGTTTTACAAAAAGCGCACACAAATTCCCCACCGAATGCATGCGCCAAGTGAAACTAACTTTCAGGAAGTTCAAAGAGGAGGGGAGGGGTACTAATGGCATCACTTAGCAGGGAATTACCCTACTCGCTCAAAACATAAATTAACAAGGATCGACATCTATCTTACCAGGTGGTGGTGGCTTGGAACAAGAGCTCGCAGAGTAGAGCCCCTCCCTTCCGGCAGTAGTTAATAGCCGTAAATCCATCAATTTTAAATCTTAAATAAATTTTAAAAGCAGGTTATGGCAGCGACCAAGCGAACTTGCAACGGAACGTGCGAATCTAAAGGCGAGAGATAAATAGTTCCACCGACCCCAAGGCCATCTCAGATAGCAACTAGAACAATGATTCGAGGGTTTTCAATGGAAGGATAAGCTAACAAAAAATTTGTTTATATTTAATTGTGAATTTAAGTGGCGTCAAGTTCCGATAATTCTTATTTGCACAGAAATTCATCAAGAACTGCCAATTCAAAAGATAGATTTCAGCACATATATAATGGAACCCTAGAATTTTAAAACAAAATTTAAATTTATAACATTCAAATCTCAAATCAGAAATACCGGAAAACGACGAGTGGATGATTCTCTTTGTCTACTGCGTACCCTCCTTCCTTCTCCCGCTTTTTAATGTTCGAGACTTCACGGTACCGCGTACCCTCCTTCCTTCTCCCGCTTTCTAATGTTCGAGACTTCACGGGTACCTCCCAGCTAATGCTAGAGGTACTTTTCTTCCCCTTAGCTCTTTAAGAAGCAAATGGACTAGGCACAAACACATCCTCAATTACAACTCCCACTAACACATTTAATTCACTTTTTTAAAATAATTAATTAAAAATTGTTTCTCCATACACTTGTCATTCTCTCCATAAGTTGCACAAGAAAATTACATAATTTATTTTAATTACAAGTCAATTTCTTTTACCCATCCTAAAAGCACTTTTCTAGTTGTCTCTTTATTCCCCTAGTTTACAATTAATGATTGATGTCTTACTAATTCTGAGTTGAGTTAAAATATGAGTCTTTCCTAGTTAAACTAGTTGTAGTTTAGACTCTAGATTCCCTTTTATTCATGCACTTATTCTTTCCTTCGTTATTCCTTTCTTATCTTATATTCCAATTAGGTATTTTCCCCACACATGTGTATTATATTAATTCTTTAGAAATATGTCATCTTTATTATTTTGATGAATTGACTTCCCTCTTTCCTATGTTATTTAATTAATAATTAGTGTTAATATTCTTACCCACTTAGGCATAATTTTTGAGTAGTCTTAGATTTTCATTTGGGGATTCACAATTAATTAATTTAAATCATTAATTCATTAATTAATTAAAGCCAACAATGCTTAAGGATTTTACAGGGTTTAATTATTCGCTCAAGGTTTTCTAGGCCACATAGATTCATTGACTCAAGTTTTAATTCCGCGACGTGCCCTTCAAGAGGCACACCATTCTTCAAGGGTGTCACTTGTCTTGATTCAAATTTTAATTATGCGGCATGCCCTTCAAGAAGCACTTTGTGCTCCAAGGGTTTCACTCGTCTTTGATTGGTTTTGGTAGTTGTCCAACCCCTGGATTCAACACACCATTCGGGCGACCTTGTGAGAGACAAAGGACTTCTAAGGAATAAGGACCCTGTGTTATTGCGTGCCCCTTAGAAATATTCGTGAGCGACTGTCTCTGTCTTCTCTCACGGCACCGTGGATATCTCAAACTAGGTAATTGTTAACCTACAATTCGCGCCACGACAGGAGTGTTATTAGGCTATGTCAGAGATGTTTCCACACCTCTCCCTTAATATATGGTCTATGTGCATGGCCCCTTTACTCCTTATGTAAGTCAGATTAACAAAAAATCGTCAACCTGCATCCATCAACGAAACATTATCAATGATCCATAAACAACATCATAATATAATTGATCATATGTCACATATGCATGAATGAAATACTCAAACCAATACAATCCCCTCCCTGAATCAATATGGAGTCCATGGAGGTCTATTGATGCCATCAACATCCCAATCTATCAAGTGTCCTGCACACTCAGGAAAAACTCGTTAATATTATATGTCAATACGCATATAATAAATAACATAAAACCACAATCCATCAATATCATCATAAAGACCCATAAGGGATATAATAATGATGTACTATAACCAGATCACTTTCACACAAGTGTCCTCAAAGAATAAGCCAATAACATATTCTCGCAAGAGCGCGATGTTACACATCATTGAACAAAGAAACATAATATATTTCTTTTGTTGCGTAGGGTAGTGAAAGAGAGTGCCATGGTTTTTTAATGGTGGAATAGAGTGCCTAGAATGCTTTGTAGTGAATATAATGGATATTATTTTTGGGATTAACTGTGTAGTGTAAGTCATTAATCTATGACCCATATTCATGAGTATTAGTGTCCACTGACCAATAATATCTAATCTAATATCTTGCACTGCGGAAGCCCCTATATACGTGAATATAATGGTTGATCTATAAGAATAATTATGTAGGATTGGCTAAAATAAAATAGTATAGATTATTTATTTCACCCCAATGGCCTCATAGACTATCTTGGGGTTGCATATAGACTTGATTCTTATGGTTAGAAGAAAATTTCTTGTATGCAACAACTTTCGCGAACTTTTTTCTGTTAAAGGATAAGAGTTCTACATCTCTTCGGATTTCTACGTGTGGAAATACATAAATTATATCTTTTGTGTGTGAATGTTCTTCACTATGAAGATGAGCATTTGTTTCCATCAATTATATTTTATTTCATGCATCAATTATATTTTATTTCATGCTTGTTTAACTCTATTTCATTTTAATCATTGAACCATGCACACATTTGCATGGTTTAGGCATCTCTAGGAAGTTGGTCGCTTGAGGGATGAAATTTTAAAGACCTGAACATGGCTACTCACGCCATGAATGCATGATGGGGATGTAGGTTGGCTGAGAAAATATGGAAGTTAGAAAAAGATGGTTGAGATTAGAGTTAGTGGCACAAATTCTCCTTGATGTTGAGTGAATGGGATCAATCTCAATTGAATAGGGCGTTGGCTCTTGCAATTACACTACTGGCTATAGATATGATAAATTTTTCCTCTATTATCTTATAAATTGAGGCACATAACATAAAATATGTTGTCCCATATGGTCATCGGTGTTGTGATCAGCTCAAAAAAGAGTCATCGGTGTTGTGATCCGCTTAAAAAAAGTAATTGTCAATTTATCCATATAAATATTCAAAAACATATAAATATTCAAAAACAAGTAAATTTCCCTTGTCAAATCAACCAAATCAACGAAAGTATGTAAATTTCCATGAGGAAAGGTGTGTGGCTTCAATCTTTTAGAGATAACAAAGTGAGAATAAATGAAACCAACTAAAGTTAGAATATATTAATTAAAATCTTAATTGTAAGGATTATTATTATAAAATATGGCACATTCGATGTGGTTGTGGCTGATGTATGATTCAACATTTATATTGGTGTTTTGTAATTAAAGGCTTACATTTTATTATATATTAATTCGATAATATTGTAAATGGATTAGGGTAATCCTAAGAACAATTTTGCACAAACATGTGTTTGGATTTCATATAATCAAACTTTCACTCAAGATACTTCAAAATATTTCTATCAAAATTCGAATTTAACACCAACTCTCGATCAAAACAAATTCGTGAACGAGATTTTTGGATCTAAAATCTCATGAGTGAGAGTTTGAGACTTAAAATCTCTAGTAGAAATGTTAACCGAGTCTTTTAAAATCTCATGAGTAAAAGTTTGAAACATAAAATCTCTAATAATAACGTTAATAAATATAAACATAAATATATATTATATTTTGAGAATTAAAAATACAAAATATATTTAATTGTTAATCTAGTTATATTTCAAAGTTTTAGACAAAGTTATATTTTAGTAAAAAGTATAAAGTTTACATAAAATGCCACACTTGTTGCATTTTTTTTTTTTAATTTCAATTTAAACAAACTTTATAAAACAACTTTCGAATCTTCGAATATTAAATTCTGTACTGTATTTATCAAATTAATTGTTTTTATTTTTTTATTTTTTTTACCAAAACTAATACACAAATTATTAAAAGGAACATTTTATATTTACAAATTGATAGTAAAAAAAAAGAAAGTTAAGAAATCGTGTTCTCTCATAACATTTTCTCTCAAAAAAAATACTTTCAATTTTTTTAATAGTTTATCTATCAAATTAATTGTTTTTAGTTTTTTTTGCCCAAAATTAATACACAAATTATTAAAAAGAATATTTTATATTTACAAATTAATAGTTAAAAAAAAGTTAAGAAATCATGTTCTCTCATAACATTTTCTCTCCACAAAAATACTTTCAATTTTTTAAGCATAAGAAAAAAAAACTTCATCACAAATTATTTTTCTAATAAAGCAATTAAATTTATTTGTTCATTTAATAAAAAATAATTAAAAACTAATATTTATAATTATTATTGATACACTTAAAATAATTAAGATATTAATTGACAATAAATATAAATAAAAAAATAACGAGGAAAACTAACTTCTTCTTATTTGGTAGAGTAAACCATGCCTAGCCCTTGTGCCCTACTTGGGGTGTGTTGCTCACTTATAAATCATGCTACTCAATATATATATATATATATATATATATATATATATATATATATATATAACTTGGAGTTTTACAACTTTTCCTTTTAATATATATATATTGAAATTCTCAATATATATATGAGTTAGATGTCTTGTATTTTAAAAAGCCTATCAATTTTACAAATTTTATTTTCTTTATAGACATTATTGAGTTGACATAATGTTTAAGATAGTATATATATTTCCTTTTAAAAAATATGGGATGATGATGGAAAATAATTATGCCCTCTAATAAGATTTGTTGATATCATTTGTCTTTTATTATAAATAGAGGTTTGACTTATAAAATGGTCATCTTTATAAGTTTAGCAACTTATATGGTTGCATGTACAGTCTTATTCTTTAGTGGTAAAAAAAAGTTTAGATTTGACACTTTAAAATATTTCATATAAAGAAATTTTGAGAGACTAAATTTTGTCATTTAGTTAAATTTCATTTTTTGTCTAAAACAAATTCACCAATTCCCATTTTTTTTCAAAAACAATTCACCCTACAAATTCCTATATGATAAAATAATTTAACTTAAAAAATTTCCAAAATTTCTATAACTATATAAAAAAATTCTTTAAAAAATAAATAATTTTATAAAATGTTAAACATTTATAATTAACATTTTAAAAATTAATAATATTTACCAAAATATTTATAATCATAAAATAAATATAAATCTTTAAAATTTTCAAACTTTCATATTTCATTTAACTTTACATATTAGTATAAATTAATAATATTGTGTTTTTTTTTTAATGATTAATTGATATTTTATAAAATATCCTATAAGATAAATTAATATTATTGTGTTTTTTTTTTTTAATGTTTAATTGATATTTTATAAAATATCCTCTAAATTATGATGCTAAATCTTTTTATATTAAACAATAACAATTAATAATGTAATATGATTATTCTTTAAATTAGCTACTCTATATATCACTTTATTCTCTTAGATGTAAAGCTATATTTTTATATTAAACAATAACAATTAATAATGTAATATGATTATTCTTTCAATTAACCACTCTATATATCACTTTAGCAATATGTTTATATATTTAATTAATATTTTTATTTTCACAAATAAATATTAAATTGTCAAAATGATAAGGTTTAGTTTTTTCACATTTATTTATTTTTTATCAACATTCTGTTGGAAACTTTCCCCATTGAAGTAAGTTTATGAAGAAAAGGAAACCTTCCACCTTTATATATGGAAAAGTTCCCCATTAAAGTAAGTTTCTATAGATAAGGAAACCTCCTATATATAAACTTCCGAGATTCAGTTGAAAACGTCAACAACACACTTTTTCACAACTTTCCTACGTCTCAAAAACTTATTTATTCATAATTTGAAAATAAATAAATAATAATTATTATTTTTTTCAATAATATTATAACTTTTATTTTTTTAATAAATATCATATCTTAATATCTTACATCACACCATAAAAACAAAATAGTTACTTTTCTGAGCTCTACTAAGAAATTAATCTCGAAAAACTTAATGTTATGATATTCAATACATTTTAAAAATAGCATTTTAATATTAATGATTGGTTGCACTAAATAAAAATCTCGAAAAACTTAATGTTATGACATTCAATACATTTTTAAAATAGCATTTTAATGTTCATTCTTGGTTGCACTAAATAGAAATCTCGAAAAACTTAATGTTATGACATTCAATACTTTTTAAAAAGAGCATCTTAATGTTCATGCTTGGTTGCACTAATTAGAAATCTCAAAAAACTTAATGTTATGACATTCAATACTTTTTAAAAAGAGCATTTTAATGTTCATGCTTGATTGCACTAAATAGAGCACTTAATAGTGGATCTCATTACATCTCATCCTTATCGGGCGATGTTCTTTGATCCTAAAAGTTTTATACTTGTTGGGTGAGATTCTCTTTGTTCCTAAAAGCTAAGTCAACTAAGCTTATAGTGTCTTAGTATTTTTAAAGAGAAATATTTCTCTCATCTTTCGTAACCTTTTCCGTATGATTATATCATAAAGTTTATATTATAAATCTAAAATTTAATACATTAAATTTTGAAAAATAAAAATCTTTATTATTAGTAAATTCTTACTTCATTATTCTCTAAACTCATTGTTCTCTAAAATCATTGGATTTAAACTATGTTTCACGGGGACCGGACCCTCTCAAAAAAAATCTATGTATCTGTTGTTCCCGCTTACCGGGGACTTGGGGACTTTTAGGAAACTTACCCAAATTGTTGGGGACTTCATTGGGGACTTGGAGACTTACTGGCCGTCCCCAAGACGTTCCCGAGAAATTTCAGGGACGTTATGAACAGATTTCAAGGATGTTCTAGGCAGATTTCAGGGATTTTTTTGGGCAGATTTTGGGGATATTTAGGGCATATATCTTCAGTCTTGACTGTCATGGAAATTGATGATAGATCAAAACATGGGTTTTGTATGATGGGTTTTGATTTGGGTTTCTAGTAATTTAAATATTGTATTTCTCAGCAACAAGGTTACAACAAAAAAAATTTCCATGTCAAAAAAACAAGAAATGCAACATCTCAAGGGGATAATCCTTATGGTTATTGTTCCTGTTCTTCTCATTTTTCTGGTCATCTTGGCTTTTACATATTGTACATGGGTTTTTAGGAGTCATTCAAATATAGTGCTTCCACCATCCCAACCTCAAGCATTGTGAAAACAATCAGATAGTAGTGACTTCTATTGGGCACTAAATGTTTGAATAAATTCCTATTCAATCACATTCTTAATCTGAAATATGAATCTAATCTCTTTAGAGAACCAAAGTGTTTTATAGTGGTTTTCAACACAACCTTAAAAATTTGCAAAACCTATTGAGAAGGGAATGCCTTTTACATTTTAATATAATCGTCATTAACAAGAAATATGAGTAAGAAAAAATGCTATAGAGACATTTCTCATTTAAGTTTCCTAAAGCTAAACTACATTTTTCTCTTGTCTAGCATCCAATAATGAAATGTCACTCGGTCATTTTTTAAATTGGTCAAGCTTTCTGCAAATGTAAGGGTTGTGCATAATACTGTATAGTATAGCTTGATATGCTTACAAGCTTGAAGAAGCTACAAATGTTTATGGTGAATTTTAATATATATATATATATATATATATATATATATATATATATAATTGTCGTTCCCAACCAGTTGTGTCCTGAAAAATTTGGGTGTATGTTTTAGCTGTCCTAGGAACGCGTCCCTCTATCCCCGCCATTCCCTCATCCCAAAAACCAATGCAACATATGATTTAAACCAAATTTCATAACAATATTATTGATAATTTTAAGTGTTTTCCCTTATTATTATTGTTTTTTTTAAATATATATATATATATATATATATATATATATATATATATATATATATATATATTATTTTGTTTGTACATTTGATAAGCATCTTTACCAACACTTTCATTACGTAAAACTTACAACTCTTGACTTGTTGACTTAGATATTAAAAATATTTTAACAATCATTTTTATGGTTCATGATTCAACGTATCGTTTTTCTAGATTGAGAGTAATTATTAAAATACTATCTAAAACATGATAAAAACGTTTTCTTTTGTTTTAAAAAATTATAATTTTGTTTTAATTAAATATTTTTATTACTTTATAATATCAAAATCATACATATATTTGGTTTCTCATATGTTGTGTGCCAAGTGTGGAAACCATGCTAGTATTAGGGTGATATGATATTGTTTAACAGAAACCAAAAAGACATAGTTGATAGAGTTTATTATCAAATCTAAGATCTCTCATAAAAAATGTCTTCTATCTATTATGTTTAAAAAGATTCTAAAACTAAAAAAGTACATAAAAAAAAATCACATTCCTTGATTGTGCTAGTTGCCTCCATTGTCAGGGTGAGTGCATTAGGACGCAATAAAAGGATTAGGTTGATGACAAGCTGAGAAGCATCGATTGTTGGAAGAGTCGAAGAAAGTCTCCATGAAAGCGTCCAAGCATCAATTGAAAAATTCCACACCAAAGAGTAATTCAACCACATCTCATCTAAGTTCGAACACCAATTGGATTTGTTCATCAAGGAGGTTGGGTAGAGGAGGGGCCTCATCTGGCTAATGTGAAATAGAATTATCCTTCGATCTTGAAAGGAATCATGTACTATCTATGAACGCTATTATCCATTAGGTTGTATTGCTCATTGGGCGAGTCCCTACGAATATCCACATCCCTAACTCTACTAGCTGGAGACGGAGGGTCAAGGGAAGGAGGATAGGAAACTAAGAGGCGATCCCATGCAGAGTTCTTTCTCCACAATGGTAGGCCCCCAATCTTCTAACGAGGCAAGAGAGTCGACGGTGGGATCATCATTAGGAGAAGGGGCCGAAGAGCTCGAGAAAGAGAGAGTGAGAGAAGGAGGGTGGAGAGGACACCCACGACTGGATAAAAAGCTATAGTAGGAAGTGCCTCTGCGAGACCATCCTCATTCTCGAGGCATTGTGCAAAGGGAAAGATTGCACAAAAAGTTAAGGACCTATACAAAGATAAATACCAACAGAAAAAAGGTCGAGATCGAGAACAAAGCTAAAAGAGAAGTCATGACAAAAGTAACAAAGAAAAAATGAAAAGTAATCGTGCCATGCCTAGATTCCTCCATTAATTCCAAATTAACCACTTTTCCTTCTACGTCACACAAGCCTTCCACCGCAACATTTGAAAAAACTGTAAGCATTAATTCCCACCTTATAAGAACACCAATGAACAAGAATGCCATTGCACAAAACCCCTTAAAAAAAGAGCCCCTCAAAAAAAACTAACAATTGAAAAAACACGACCACGACCAAATGCACTATCTTAAATTACATACCTATACACATGTCACCCCATGCAAGCACACATTTTTTATTTTTAAAAACAGTGTAGAACAATAAAAAGTAACTACAACGAAATAACTAAAATAGATGTCTCTTTAAATCAAGGGTAAATAGGACAACGACCATGACTCAAATGACCATGACAATCTCCCTTTTTCACACATTTCTCGAGACGGATTATAATTATAATTAAAAATTAACTTTACCACCAAAATTAACATATTACCATCTAAATTAACTTTAAAAATTATAATTTGGCATGTGTAATATACCTTTAACAATATGCCATGGAGATATGCATCCAGACTTCGACATCAGTCCCCACTATCGAGTGGTATTCTGTGGTCATTAGATTCGTTCTCCAATCCGTGGGCTTTAGATTGATCCTTCACTATTTCAGCTGTCTGAATTCACTCTTTTATACGATTGAAAAAAGCAAGGGCTCGCAGTCGTTTCACAGTTGAATGGGAATATGAATTGCTCTGTACGAGGTTTTACGCTGCCTATAAATTTGATCCCATATCGGCCCACTCATAAATATCACGGTTTTCGATCTGAATTGTGATTTCTGCTTTCCAGGCATCGGGGAACACAATCAGGCAAGCAAACTGTGGATCGGGATAATGAAGAGTAAACAATCGGGAGATTATTATTGTGCAGCCATGGCCGGGCCTGCGTCTGGCACTGGCAGAGCCCAAGGAAGGATGGCTGGGCTTCCCGCGAAGCGAGGGAACATAAGAAAGCAGATATTTTCTTTCATGGCCGCATCACTGCGAGAATCTCCCGGTGCCCTTAAGAAGATGGGGAAAACTTTGGCCAAGATCATTTCTTCTCGCTGCAATACCTGCTGCCCTGAAAAGGTCTATCCCAAGGACTTAATACGGGAGCGGTGAGGCTGTCATTACAGCCAACACTTCAAAGGTCGTATAGATATAACAGAGAAATTGATAGTTTTCTGTCTTTTAAAGAGATATTTGTTGGCAGGCCTGCGTGCTGTAGAACGGTAGTTGGTCGTGAATGTAATTTTCTTCAGTAATCTCATTTCCGGCCACTGGCTGATTACTTTCTCAGTGTTTGGCCGGATGGTTGCCAATATCAGTATTGTATTGTGATCCAATCTGTTGTATAAAGACATTCCCCATATTTTTTTGTAGCAAAGGTGGGGTAGTCATGCTGTATTTTTTAATGAGATAGCCGAATATTAAAAAAATTAAAATGAAAAGGGTTTCCTTCACTGCAATAAGTATTACGTTTGGTATTTTCTCTTCAAAATGGTTTGATGCTACCAAATCCTTTTATGGTATGGCATTTTGTTACTCATATCCGACCAGTACTAAAGATGGAGTAAACTAGGAGGCATTCATCCACTATGCATTTGCTACTTTGCTACTTATTCAACTAAAGATGGAATAAATTAGGAGACATTCATTCACTATGCATTTGCTACTTTGATACTTATTCAATAGTATAATTTTATTTCTTTGAAGTTAAGTTTAAAAGCATTTTATAGATTGGACTCTTATTTTCTATTGTGAAGAATATTGTAAGAGAAAAATATCATAAAGAGAGAAAAATATCATAAAACTTTCTTTAGTAAAGAAAGGAAATATATTTCCTGTATCTATGGAGGGTAGTTAAAGAAGTGCCATGATTCTTTGATTGTTGAATAGGATGCTTTGAAATGATTTGTAGGGAGTAGAATGATTGAACCATGAGAGTAATTGATCCACAAGAGTAATTGAATTGGGTTGAGTGAATTAAAATCATGTAACTTGTTTCTTTCAGTTAAGTGGTTCCATAGTCCATTTTGGAATTGAATTGGGTTGAGTGAATTAAAATCGTGTAACTTGTTTCCTTCAGTTAAGTGGTCCCATAGCCCTTTTTGGTTTGATCATATGCACTAGATGTCTATGGTTAAACAAGAAATTGATTGTATGTAACTAATTTATTCAATAGTTTTTCTTAAAAAGTAAGAGTTTTAACTCTCTTCGGATTTCTACTTATGCTAATAATATATGTGTTATGTATGTTATATCTGAATGTGGTTAATTAAAAACACGAGCATTTGATTTTACGAATTCATGCATGTTTAATTCCACTACATTTTTATGAATGAACCTATACATACATTTCAATGGTTTTGGGCCTTTCTAGGAAGCTGGTCTTTTGGGATGAAATTTTAGGGCCTGAAAGTGGCTACCCACTCTATGCTAGTAAGACATGATGGAGAAAATGATGTATGCAAGAAGAATAGGATGAAGAGTAGATGCAATAAAACAATTATCCCTTGACATTGAATGAAGGGGATCAAATTCATTTAAGTCGGCTAAGTCCATGCTTTGGGTTTTTCCATTACACCACTAACTCTAGTTATAGTAATTTTTTTATTTAAATTTTAATTTAAATATTATTTTAGAAATTAAAACACATAATGAATTTTTCCATATGATTATCCTTTCCATATGATTATCCATATTCATCTTTGAAATAATTTAATTCTTACTATCTATTTATCTATATTAATGAATAAACAAGTAAATTGTCATCCTTAAATCTTGACTACAGCATGAAGATTCTTAAATCTTGACTACCGCATGAAGAAAGGTGTATGTACTCGAACCTTTTAAAGTTAAAAAAGTGAGAAAGAATGAAGATTCTTAAATCTTGACTACCGCATGAAGAAAGGTGTATGTACTCGAACCCTTTAAAGTTAAAAAAGTGAGAAAGAATGAATGCAACCAAAGTTTAAATGAATTAATTGAAATGTTAACCATAAAAAAAAATGTAAATATATTCATTAATATTGAATAATTAAAACTTCATTTTAATATATTTTTTGTTTTGGTCTATCAATTAATTTTGGATGGCAAGTTGGTGTGTTAGGTCTTACTTATTAAAATTGTACTTATGAGTGAATAGTGGTTAATGTTTATATTGAGTGGGGTTTTAAAGTTTTCATATGTTTTAATTAAATGAAAATCCCGATACAAAAATTCCAATAAAATGGTTAAAATTTTAATTAAATTAATTATTTTTTTCTATTTATGACAAATTAAATATACTTGAAATATTAAATAATAGTAATTTAAAAAAATATATAAATAAAAAAAAATTAAATATTTTAAATTTTTCTCTTTATAGTCTATTTAAAATTTCAGAATAGATATGAATTTCATGTATTTTACAAACTTGTAGTTGATGAATGCCTTGTTGCATTTTTGAACTTGTGTGAATTCATTTTGAAGAGGAGGAAACTTCCTTTGCTTAGTTGCGTTGGGCGAATGAGTTCCGTTAAGGAAACAAAATCTTTGGGTGATAAATAAAACTAAATTTGAATCCCCTTTGGCGCTATAATCTGGTTGAATTGATTTGTGCACATTTCTGGAATGGTTGAATTGCGGAATTGTTAAATTGTTGCGGAATGCTTGGGTAGTTTCATGATGTATTACCAATCGCAGTCTCGTTACAATCTGAGATTGGGAGCGGTTGTGGTGACTCCATGTGATCTTCTTTTAATTTTTATTATGTAGAAAAATGTATATCTATTTAATAGGGGTTTAGTGTTTAATAAGTTTTATATGGATATGATTAAATATGGCTCGAATATTCTTAGTAGTCACATAAAATAAATGGTTGTGCTTTTAATCATTAACTTTCTAGTTATTATAAAGACATCCGTTTATGTGTTTACTTTTTTACATTTACTTAATTATATTGAAAAATTACTTTGATAGCTAACTGGTTGCCATGTAAGTGATTAACAGAAATTAAAATATTAACACTAGATAAATGAAGCTCAACCATTTATTTGTTAATCAATAATAAAATTTAATATTTTCTTTTAAGGATTCGTTTCATCTTATCAACCTTTCGATATTCACCAACTGCTATTTAATTGTTGTGCTAATGTATATAAATATGAAATTTGGATAAGAGATTTATATCATGCTTATTAAGTTGATCCTTGATTCTTTAGTGGATATGTAATAGTTTTGGAATTGAAATGCATTTAAAGGATGGTTAATATTATTTATTTCTCTGGATTGTATCGTAAGCAACTTTACTTTCAATTTATCACTTACTATGATTTGAATAATTCTCATACATTTACAGGGAATGTGTAAGGTAGCATTGAAACGTTTATGCAATATTTAAAGAAGATTTGATCCTCCTATGGTTTCTTAAATTTGGAATTGTAGTTTAGTAATTGAAACCCTTTTATATTGTTGAATACGATTTTATTTTTTCCTTAATTTATTAATTTGATTTGTAATTAGCATTGAAGTCCTTTTATAAGGTTTAATAAGTTGGATCTTTCTTATTCCCTTCTATGAAATTGTATGTTGACTTTGATTTCTTTATTTTATTGTTGGGTGTTTTTTTAATTCTTTATATGAAATTTTAAGCCAACATTGAGTCCTTATTGATATTCTTAATTCCTTTAATGAATATATAAAGTAAATTTGACTTCTATTAAATTTATTTATTAGGTTGACTTGCTTATGGTACTTTGTAATGCATATAAATTAGTAATGAATTCTTATTGTATTGCTTAATTAAGATAAGTTATTTTTAAAGATATTTAGCTGCACTACGTAAGGATGGTACTTGTTACAATAACTTGATGTAATTGATAAATGATGCTTGACATGAATGAATTTAACATAGGAAAAGTTTTTTAAGATGGGCGTAATTAGATCTCTACCTATTACAAGACTCTTACTTATGCTTTCGTAGATTTTATTAATCCTTAGGTCTTATTCTCTTACTCAATTGCACTTATTTCTTGACAAATGATGGATTAAGTAAAATGGATTATTCCTTGCATTATGAAGAAATGATGTTTAATTATGGTTGATTGAACTACTCTGGAGTTGATTGAATGGACTAATGGTATTTAGATACTTCCTTGTTCTTCAGAACAATCGTGAGTCCTAAGACCTTAAGTTGTCAAAATCAATCGGATGAATCATTGACTTGAACGCTGCTTATGTGTCTTGGAGGTCCTAACCATGAAGGATAGGTTGGGTGGGTAGCTTCATTATGTTATATTTATGTGATTGGTTGATTGAATAATATAATGTTGTCCATCGTTGGTTGTGATAACATGGATTGTGTAGTTTTAATCTACGTGGTGATGTATGTCACTTGTCGTAACGTTGTTTGTTTTTAAAAAAATATTTACCTATTTTGTACATCACTTTTGTTGTTGGAACGATGAGTCCATTACAATATCATTGTTATTCAATCAACAATATCTTATTAAGATAACATAATGAAACTACCCGACCAACCTATCCTGCATGGTTAGGACCTCCAAAACACATAAGTAATGCTCAAGTCCATGATGCATCCCATTGATTTTGGCCACTTAACTAAATCCCATTAATTCAATCATAAACCACAATTCAATACTAGATTTATCAACCATACTTAACCATCAATTCCCTAGGGTGCATTAGTATAATCCACTATACTTAATCAATCTTTCATGGAATATCTAAGATCAATTAAGAGAATCAATGTAAAGATAATAAGAATCATAAGTGAAAGTACAATCATAAAGAGTCAATTCTAATTTATGTATCCAATGGGATCCATAAGAAGATCAAATCCTCTTAAGAAATCCATAAAGGATTTATCACTACTTTAAGTATCCTTTTAAAAACTATAAGAAAATAGTAAAAACAATGATAAGAATTCATGCCACTTTGCAAACCCATATAAAAGAACTAAGAAGATCCAAAAACATATTCAACAAAATAACGAGACTTCGTATACCCACTTACTTATCCAAAATGAGGACTTTTAAGAAGATCAATCATAATAAATAAATGATAGAATTCAAGTGGTCCTAGATATCAATTTAAAAGAATTCAAGTAAGACCCAATTCCTTTTAACAATATATAAAGAAATCATTACTAACTGACAATCCATTAAAATTAAGAAAACCCAAGTCTTATTTAAACAATAAGCAAAGCGCCTAATGCTAACTTACAAATCCATTTAAGAATTTAGGAAGACCCAATCTTAATTAACAATAAAATTATTCAGATGATAAATTACATCTCCATAGTAAAGAAACAAGAATGAGTTATGGAATCTATCCCAGCCCTTGATCTGGTGTGCAAAACAATTTGAAATTCATTCCAGACCTTAATATGACACTTGTTCCAGAACTTAATCCCACACTCAATCAAGACTTTAATCTAACACTTAATCAGTTCCTGGATCCAGAACTAATTTCTAATAATTTAAATTAAATTCAACTTGGAGCCAAAACAATTTTATTAATTGTATATCCTTAGAGGAAGGGACAATAAATTTGATGCAACGTCTGTCAAGAAGTGGCAACAGTAGGTAAAATATGGGTGAACATGTGTAGGCAAATCCAATCAATACAATCACGAATTCACCCCACTCATAGTTAACTCTACGAATGTTACCACTATTTTAGCAACGAGAAAAAAAACATTACAAATATCAGCTAACTAGAAATGGGTAAATGAGACATGAAGATGTTAATTACATTGTTATTTTCAAAGAGGAATGTTTCCATACATAACCTAATACAAACCTGGATCCGACACCTAATTTGGACCTTGAAACAAAACTAAATTTATGATAAATTCGAATTAAAATCAACATGCAACAATAGAGGTTTCAAAAATGGTAGAAATTGAGATATGATAATGGCAGAGGTTGAAAGGCACAAGAGGAAAATCGTTCAAGGTGATCAAAGACTAAAACAAATACCCGAGAATTAGAAAAAATGGATTGAATCGAAAGAAACAAACCATGAAATTCTTGTACGAGAAAAACGATTTAAAATATTATATCAAGGGGTGAATGAAAATCTTGCACTACGAACTGATTCCAGTTAATAAAAATCAAGACAAAATTTCCCCACCAGTAGACCGACTTAAAAATAAGGTCCGGAGTCTTCAAAACTATAATGAGCAACGAATCTAGTTTTCTTTTTGAATCATAAATGGGTTGAGAGTTGTACAAAACATTGTAAACATAATTTTATTTTCATAATTTAGAATTCGAATATGGGTTTGCAAGTGTCAATCAAATTATCAGATTTTTTGTCCAACCCAACTTATATAACACACAATATTCAACACCCAACTCAAACACAAGATGCTAAGGAATAGAGAAATGAGTCAAGATTTGTATGCACCCAATCCAATCCTTGAAACGGTGCACACCCTATTCTGGCACCTGATCCAACACCTTATCTGACACCTGATCCGACACTAATTTCTGAAAAAAATTGAAATTAACTCAACCGGTTGCGAAAAGACCCCTTGATTGAAAATCTTAATGGACGGACAATAAATTAATATTGATCTTCTTAGTTGATATGGAAACGTACATATAGGTTCATCATTTATTAATATTTAAAGGAGTAATCAAATTTCTAATGTAGGAAAATAAAAGAAATAAAAAACATAACTAAATTCTGGGTTGTTCATTTGTTGGGAAACAGTCTCATGAAAATAAATTCTGAATCAGTAATAAAACTTGATAGTAACCACAAACAATCACATCGGGCTTCCAATCTAGATCTAGAGTCACCACGATATTTATTTTCCATTTACATAGTAAATAATAGAAAATACAATTTCGTTGGTAAATGGTTGATCAAACATTATCTTGACAACAACTTCCACACAGATTCAATTCGTGAATCAAGTCTAAAAGAAAAACAATGAATTTAAGAAATCAGTTCTTAAACGTGTAGAGTGGCTCCACTGTTTCCAACAATTAAAAATTGAATATGTAAAACTCTACAACAACCCAATGAACATCAGTTCCATCACTCGAAACGTTGGTCACAAAATTAATTTAGGGGCTTTCAAAAATATGCAGAGACCCATAAAGTAAATCCCAACATGCATAAAAACTTGCAACGTATTGACTAAATCTGAGTTTCTAGAAAATAAAATAATATTTACGAGTCCACACAAATTTCTCAATTTTGAAATGTAGAAGGCTTGATGCATACTAAAAAAAAAACCCTAAATTATGGATCTGAGATTTAAAAGGCAATGATCCTAAGATTTCCCAATTTCCATTTTCTAAAATTGGCAGCGATAAAAAATATCAGACAGTAAATTGACTGGAAACATTCAAAGGAAACTCTAAATTGATACTATCATTTAATTAGTAGTGAATTATAATTTCATTTTCAAAAAGAAAATAAGAATGTGAATTTCAAACCACGAATTACATACTCAACGATTTTAATAAATCGAAAAAATTCCAAGAAACACAACTATCTTAAAGCATAGATACGAATTTCTAAATTAGGAACTATGATTAAGTTGGGCAGTGACAATGCAATTTTATATGAGTTTTGAACTGAATAAATGGAAAAAAACCAAGCGATTTATACAAAATACTTTAATAAATATTCAAAGAAATTATTCATTAAAATCATAATTACAAATGTTTCAAATGAAATACCAAACATTCAATCTACAAAATCAAATCTTACTACATTAACAACTTTAGAAA
Organism: Picea engelmannii; assembly: GCA_009831015.1. Taxonomy (NCBI): domain Eukaryota; kingdom Viridiplantae; phylum Streptophyta; class Pinopsida; order Pinales; family Pinaceae; genus Picea; species Picea engelmannii. Next base: position 1,174,130 of record ML777538.1, on the reverse strand, counting down.
TAAAATAAAAGAACCAATGAAGATCGAGAGTAGACAATGTTCGTCAACCACTTGTGCTCCTCCTTACTCCAGCTTGCTAATCACAGAGACTTCACCGATACCTCCCAACCAACGCTAGGGATACTCTTCTTCCCCCTTAGCCCCCTGAGCCGCAAAGGGACCACGCACACACACAAAAAAAAAACTCTAGCTTCAATCTTTCCTCGGAAGGTAGAGCCACCACTCTATATCAAGATTGGTATATTAACTCTCACAAGTAAAACATAGTCCCAAAATGATTTTGGTAGCATAAATTTACGCATATTCAGTCCCCGTTTCCCATCTAGACCATTTTCTTTATAGGAATTTCTTCACTAACACATGCGTACATGCACAATTAATTAACTTTTTAATTAAATAAATTAGGGTTATTCACCCTCACACTTGTCACACTCTCCCCAAGTTGCACAAGTAATTGCATATTTTATTTTAATTAAAAGTCCATTTCCCTCACATTTCCCAAATCTGTTCCTTAAATCGCTCTTAGTTGTCTGTTTACTCCCCATATTCTTGTTTAATAAATTTATCCTTACTAAATCTTAGTTAGAGTTTAAATAAGATTCTTCTTCTAGTTACACTAGGGTTAGCTAGACTCTAGATGCCATTCGATGTGGACACCTATTCTCTCCTACTTTATTTCTTTCTTATTTCAAAATTCCGTTTTAATATTTTCTTGCACACATGTGCATTATATCAAATCTTTATATTTATCTCACTTTTTCTTTAGATTGATTCATCTGTAATATTTTAATTTATTTAACATTTTATTTTAGTCCCCTAACTAAACTTAGACTTCGACTTAGTCTTAGAATAGGCTTAGTCTTTTATGGGATTAATAATTAATAAAATTACTCTTTAATTAATTATTTTAAATTTGACAATGTCAAATCAACTCAATGTTTTCTAATCCACCTAGATTATTGACTCAAGTTTTAAATTACGCGACCTTCCAGTCAAGATGCATCTCCGTGCTCCAAGGGTGCCACTCGCCTTTGACTTATTTTGGTAGTTTGTCCAACCCTTGGAGTTAACACTCCACTCGGTCGACCTTGTGAGAGACTAAGGGATTCTAAGGAATAAACACTCTGCCATATTATGCACCCCTTAGAAATCTTTTTGAGCGACTATCTCAGTCCTCCTTCACGAAACCGTGGACCTCTCAAACTAGGTAATCGTTAACCTACAATTTGATTCATGGCGGGAGTGCTAGTAGGCTGTGTCAGGGACTCT
>ML777538.1:1143670-1172811 GCA_009831015.1 Picea engelmannii | reverse complement strand
ATTTCTGTGCATGGCCCCTTTACTCCTTATGTGATTCAAATTAGCAAGCATCATTAGCTTGCATCCATTGACAAAACATTGTTACTGATTCATATACATAACCATACTATAATCAATCATATGTTACATATGCGTAAAATGAAATACTCAAATCAAATATAATTCACTCCCTGATTCAATTTGGATTCCAACGAGGTCCATTGATGCCATCAACATCCATAACCTGTGATGTGCCCTGCACACTCAGGTAAACTCATCAATAGCATATCTCAATACATATATCAAAAAACAATAATTCACAACACAACATCATTATCATCATCATGTATAATCCATCATTCAAATGAAATCACAATGCCCCATAACTAGATCAATTGCATGCAAGTGTCCTCAAAGAATAAGTTGATAAAAGTGTGTTCAGTAGAGTGGGATGTTACACCTTTGTTCTTTGCAAGGATGATGTCAATCTTTGTCTTCCATTCTCTACCAAGAGACCATTCTTGATCCAAAATGGATTCAGGAACCAAAATGGGTCCAGGAGAGCCTAAAACACAAAGATCTCTGAATCAGACCAAACCAATGCCATTATGTACATCTCGTCGCGCTGATTATGGATATACAATTTTTTCCTCAAACAAACACCGTATGTGAAAGTTATCACATTCTATCCAAAATCCCAAATAGGCAAAAAGTCAACTTAGTGAAAGTCAATACTGAAGTCAGTAGGTATGATAGGTGATGTTAGCATGACATCATGCTAACATAACCTTAGTAGGAGGTGACACATGTCACTCATTTTCGTCAGTTTCGGGCTGAGTTGGCATTGTATGGATTTGACACGTGTCACTATACGGATGACACATGGCAGTCCATACAGTGACATGGCCCAATGATAGATGGACATGTGGGTGTATAGACAATATCTAGGCGCACGGTGGACTGATGTGGTAGGTGACTGTGCAGTACGGATAACACGTGGAAGGTACAACAATACGACATGTGACAGGTATGACGGACACGTGGTAGGTACCATAGTGACGTGGTAGTGCTAATTGGGAAGCTGATTGGGCTGATCTAAACTTAGACTTAGGCTTAGTCTTAGAATAGGCTTAGTCTTTTATGGGATTTATAATTAATAAAATTACTCTTTAATTAATTATTTTAAATTTCACAATGTCAAATCAACTCAACGTTTTCTAATCCACCTAGACTATTGACTCAAGTTTTAAATCACGCGACCTTCCAGTCAAGATGCATCTCCGTTCTCCAAGGGTGCCACTTGCCTTTGACTTATTTTGGTAGTTTGTCCAACCCTTGGAGTTAACACTCCACTCGATCGACCTTGTGAGAGACTAAGGGATTCTAAGGAATAAAGACTCTGCCATATTATGCACCCCTTAGAAATCTTTTTGAGTGACTAGCTCAGTCCTCCTTCACGAAACCGTGGACCTCTCAAACTAGGTAATCGTTAACCTACAATTCGAGTCATGGCAGGAGTGCTAGTAGGCTGTGTTAGGGACTCTACCATACCTCTCCCTTAAAGTCTATTTCTGTGCATGGCCCCTTTACTCCTTATGTGAGTCAAATTAGCAAGCATCATTAGCTTGCATCCATTGACAAAACATTGTTACTGATTCATATACATAACCATACTATAATCAATCATATGTTACATATGCGTAAAATGAAATACTCAAATCAGATATAATTCACTCCCTGATTCAATCTGGATTCCAACGAGGTCCATTGATGCCATCAACATCCATAACCTGTGATGTTCCCTGCACACTCAGGTAAACTCATCAATAGCATATCTCAATACATATATCAAAAAAAAATAATTCACAACACAACATCATTATCATCATCATGTATAATCCATCATTCAAATGAAATCACAATGCCCCATAACTAGATCAATTGCATGCAAGTGTCCTCAAAGAATAAGTTGATAAAAGTGTGTTCAGTAGAGTGGGATGTTACACCTTTGTTCTTTGCAAGGATGATGTCAATCTTTGTCTTCCATTCTCTACCAAGAGACCATTCTTGATCCAAAATGGATTCAGGAACCAAAATGGGTCCAGGAGGGCCTAAAACACAAAGATCTCTGAATCGGACCAAACCAATGCCATTATGTACATCTCGTCGCGTTGATTATGGATATACAATTTTTTCCTCAAACAAACACCGTATGTGAAAGTTATCACATTCTATCCAAAATCCCAAATAGGCAAACAATCAACTTAGTGAAAGTCAATACTGAAGTCAGTAGGTATGATAGGTGATGTTAGCATGGCATCATGCTAACATAACCTTAGTAGGAGGTGACACATGTCACTCATTTTCGTCAGTTTCGGGCTGAGTTGGCATTGTACGGATTTGACACGTGTCACTATACGGATGACACATGGAAGTCCATACAGTGATGTGGCCCAATGATAGATGGACATGTGGGTGTATAGACAATACCTAGGTGCACGATAGACTGATGTGGTAGGTGACTGTGCAGTATGGATGACACGTGGAAGGTACAACAATACGACATGTGACAGGTATGACAGACATGTGGTAGGTACCATAGTGACGTGGCAGTGCTAATTGGGAAGCTGACTGGGTTGATGCATCAGTAGTATGAGCCAATCCTAGGGTGACATGTGGCCCGATCACAGGGTGTCATGTGGTACCCAAACCTTGTTCAAGGTTGGTTGGGTAAAAGGTTTTTTCCACCTCTGGGGGAATTGAACCCGCAACCTCCCGGCTTGCTGACGACTTAACAAAATAGGCACCACCACTCCCGCTACACATGTTCCTTGATATGTATGTGGGTTGATTGGTATTTGAATTAGACATGGCTCAGTTTTCAGTATAGGCCCCGATCGGTGGGGGCTAGCCCCATTCTACTAGCGGCTAGAGACCAGGGGCTAGCAAGTGTATATGGCATGTGGAGTGTTAATAGTATGGCCATAGGGCCCAAATCATGTGACCAGGACCCACACTCGCAGGAGCCCATGCACACCAGCCTATCCCTCAGCCACATGGAAGGGAGCATATGAACACGGGCCCAGAATTAGGGGGATGCAACCAATTTTGCCCAAAATATGGGTTTTAAAACTATATAATATATTTTTTAGTGATTTTTCAGCCTGTTTTGGGAGATTTTGGCCATTATTGGAGGATCCTGAGCTCGTTTTGAGGCCAGATCTTGGGGGGAAGTTGGGAGGTTGTTGCCAAATTCAAGCCTATATAAAATAGAGGTTCTTGGAATCCTTATATAGGTTCATATAAGGATAAATGATTAGGAAATTGACAATAAAAACACTTTTTATGTAGGGAGGACATTGAGGAGAGTAACTTTGCAGGTCATTTTTGGGAGCTTCGTTCATCCGTTTTTAGTGCCGTCAGTTGTGTTGTGTTCTTGAGATGTTGCAGAACACAGTAAATCATTTTGTAATCCATTTGGAACTTTTATTATGTACTTTTAATCTTTTAAGAGAAATAAGAAAGACTAAGCCACTAGGACAAAGGCCCAGAGATAGAGGTGATATTGCCGAACTCCATTAACAACTTTTGTTGTTATGGTTTTCTCATTCTTGTGCTGATTTCCAGATCTATATATCTTATTATGGATGCCATGTTACTTCACTAATTATTCCTCTTTCTTCAATTCCTATATTATTAATGAACTCGTGTTTAAAAAACTTAACCATAGTCTTTAAAAATCTTTTCAGAACAATGCTTCTGCTGCGCCACTGTGATTTTATGGAGGAAGTCATCAATGTATTTGAATTTGTCCTTGACCAATCTTTTGACTTTGACTAATCAAACCTTGACTTTGACCAGTCAAACTTTGACTTTGACCAATCAAACTTTGACTTTGACCATTCAACTATTGACTTTCACCCAAAAATTCAACTTTGACATTTTTATGGCTCATGGAACCAAGAGATGTGCTAGGTTAGGGAATACTAGGATAACCAAAAATTAGTCCAAATACTTCACAAAAACTTTCACTGCAACTGGTGTTGACACTGCAATTAGTGCTGCAACTGACACTACAACTCATGCTACAACTGACACTATAATTGGAATTACAATTGTTGCTACAAATGGCACAAAGGAACTAGTACTACAACTGCAATTTTATTACAACAAGCTTGACAAAGAGTTGTGGATCTACTTTCGAGTGGTTAGAAGGTTTTGAAGTTGGTGTGGACCATAACCTATTAGAATATTGTGCTCGTTTAACCATAGACAGTATCACAATATTGTCACGCAACCATAGGAACACAACAACCACCGAGCACAACAACTGTTGATATATAGAATGATTTGGGAAGAAACCCTAGACCCAAAGGATAACCAATATATAGAGAGAGTGCACCTTTCTCCAAAGGAAGCACACCAAGCAGAAGTCCCAAACCACAAACCAAGACCAATACCGAGTTTCATTTGTTGCATATGCACTCTTACTCTAGACTTGTGCACCACTTTATTGAGTGTGAGTTTGTTAGTAAATGAGCTCAAGCACCTTCTATTTATACTAAGCTATCCAGTTGAACAAGTGTCTCTTCAAGTAGGGCCGACCTATCGTTTTCTACATATAATACTTCAATATTACTTATTATGTCAAGCCGACTTGTCGTATAGGGTTTTCACACATATGTTGAGCCGACTTGTCTTCTATTCTTGTCAAATGCTTATCCATGGAGGTTAATACCTCTCGCAACTACCAAAAAAATAACAATTTTAACAATAATATCACATAAAACAATAGGGTGCATTGATTTCAGTGAAAATACTATGAATGATACTAGCGAAATTAATCCTCTATATTAATTTCAATATCACTATGAAAAATGAATGAGTGTGAAGAAATGATAAGAAGGAAATTAATCCTCTATATTGATTTTAAGTGTGAGATACATCAAATTATCAAGTGAAATTAATTTAGCAATAACTCACTCAAAACCAATTTTAAAACATCTATATATATATATATATATATATATATATATATATATATAAAACATGAGGTCCTATACTTTGTTTGGTTAGGTGTGATTTATCTATTAGTATTTTCACATTAAAACCATTATAATATGAAGATATATAAAATGTGAAAAACAATTTAAAATTCCTCATGGTCTCCCATTTAAAGTGTGTTTATGTTTCTAAGAGAAGAAAAAGGAAGAAGATAGATTGAGATTAATTACTATGTAATATATGAGTTATTCAATATATATCAATTATTAATTATTGTTGTGAATTAGTATATATGTTATTCAATATCTTAACCATTCCATTTTGATATTATTCAACAACTTTATCACTAATTATTCTTACTTTGTTATTATTTGGATGCATAATGATGTAAATTTTAAAGTGTCAAGTTTACATTAAACATGTACATATAGATAAATATTATCATCTAAAAATTTCAAGTTCATGCCCGTGACTAGAACTAACATAGATCCATGTTCACTATAGATCTATCATGCACCTAGAGGGAGAAAATCCATCCAGGTGCAAGCCTTTCCTCAAATGTTTCACTCTAAAATGAGGTTTTCACCTAGAGGGATTTGATCCCTCTAGGGGCATGATAGATCCAAACCTAACATAGATCTATGTTTGTGATACACAAGAATTGAGTCTCTAATAAGATTGGTTGATATCATTTGTCCTTTATTATGAAAGGAGGTTTGACCTTTAGGATGACCACCTTTATAAGTTTAGCAATTTATATGGTTGTGTGTGCATTTTTTCCCTATTTTTTTCATTTAGCTATTTTTTTTTTCTTGAAAGAAAATTCACAAATTTCCATTTTTTTCCAAAAAGTAGTTGATACCCAAATTTTTATATGATAAAATAGTTGAACTTAAGAAATGACCATTTTTTTTTTAAATATATAAAATCCTTTAAAATATAAATAATTTTATTAAAATGTTGCTAAATATTTATAATTGATATTTTAGGAAATTAAAAAATTAATCAAAATATCTCTAATCATAAAATAAATAAAATATGAATCCTTAAAATCTTTAAGATTTCCATGTTTGATTTACCATTATATTACCATTATTGAATATTAGTATTTCTATTATATGATTAATCTTTTATAAATTATTATGTTAATTTTTTTGTTAAATAAAAACACTTAATCTAAAATATCTAATATGATTATTATTTAAATTAGACTCTCTCTATATATAACAAAGTTATTATCTCTCTATTTGTGGAGAAATATAATTATATATTTAACCATTCTATATTTAATTAATATTTTATTTTAAATAAACTTTAACAAGATAAAGGGTTTTGTTTTTTCACATTTAATTACATTAGCATTTTTTTTTATACATTTTCTAGGTGATATTATTTTGATACCTCATATTAATGAATAATATTGGTTACTTTTATTACCTTTAAGAATTAAAAATTAATCTTCAAAAATTTAGAAATTAATTTTGAAAAAGAAAATTTAGTAAGATTCTTTTTTTTATATTGTAAATATATTAATGTCTTTTTTCAGATCATTACAAAATCATTTCAAAATTGTAGTTTAGCTTCTAATGGATTTTTTTTTTTGTTAACTTCTGTCATCATCGTACATAAAACACTGTTGAATATACAACAATAACCAAACTACAAACTATTGAAAAATCATATTTTTCTTTGTCTATTTTATACCAAAATTCCAATACACAATGTATTCTAAGAATTTATATTTATTTTCCATTCATTTCTAGTTGTCCTTTTGTGATCTTTGACCAATATATACCATATTCCTCTAGCCGCAATGATTTCTTTGAAAGTCGATCAACAATCTAGTTATGTGTTCTATATATATGTCGAGCTTTGATTTGTTGAAAATGCCTGCTGAACAATCTAATCTTTGACATCCATGGTTGTAACGATAGCACCTGGAAATTATTTTCATTAGTATACCAGTCAACAATAACCTTTGAGTCACCCAACACATGTAATCTTGATACCTGCTTCAATTTAGAAAAATATAAATTAACCAAAGAGCCATCAATTCTCCTTTATTGTTTGTTCCCTTTCCACGGTTCATTTTTAGTTTACAGTGCCCATTATTGGACATTTCAGATAGCTTCGAACCCTGCACTTTGTTTCTCTATCCTGTGAAGCCCCATCAAAAAATCCTACTGCCCCGTCCCAATCAGGTAGAAGAGGTATGTCAATCCTTTTGTGAATAGTATCCTATGTATATTTTTGTTCCCCCAAGTCCCGTAGGATGTAATTACAAACTCTAACAAGATTTTTTTGTTTATATTCAAAGATCAACAAGTTCCTATGCCTCTATAGCTCCCAACTGATAAAGCAAGGTACTTCCACCCAATTTTCCTTCTTCTTTGTCCAGTTCTGTAGATTGTTTTTTAATAGTCCACCTTGCCACTTATTTATGAGAATTAGTTCCATAGAGATAATATGCCAGATATTAGTTATGAAACTACAATCCCCAAATACATGCGCCATGGTTTCTTCGCTTTCCTTGCATAGTACATGGTAGCTAGGCCCTTGAAAACCCCCTTTAATCAAGTTATCCCAGGTGAGCATTCTATGTTCTATCAATAACCAGAAAAAAAGTTTTTCATTCATAGGTAGTTGCCACTTCCAGGTCTTAGAATACCAAAAGTTTGTTTCTTCTCCCCTATCCTCCATCATTTATTTCTTCTTGTTATTGAAGGAATAAGCAAAATTATATAGGAAAGAGTTCAAGAAAAGAAACTTGCGGGTGTTCCTGTGGCGAGAGAGTTGAAAATTACACATCTAATGTTTGTAGATGATGTAATACTGTTTGGGATCGGATGTATTGATGTATGGAAAGTATATAAGGAGATTATGGAATTATTTTGCAAGGCTACAGGGATGGAATTCAACACACAGAAATCAGGTTTTTTAGAAGCAGGATGGGATGATATGGAAATTAATTTGTTGAAGGAACTATTCCTATTTGAAGTTAAACCACTAGATATGGGCTTTAAATATCTTGGATTTTACATCAAACCAAACTGTTATACAATAGTGGACTGGTTATGGTTAGAGAGAAAAATTCAAAAGAGAATTATGAGTTGGAATCATAGGTGGCTTACCCTGGGTGGTAGAGTCATACTTGTGAAAGAAGTGCTGGAAAGTATCTCGGTATACTGCTTGTCATTGGCAAAAATCCCCAAATGTGTACTAAATAGTATCAGAAGAAAAGTTGATGGAGATGTCTTATGCTACCTAGCCTTTGGCATGAGGTAATAATGCAAAAATACCTTAAAAGACAAATTGTTGAGAAATGGTTTAGACAAGGGCGAAAAAAATGGAATGGATCATTAAACGTTTGGAGAGCACTTACCTCTTCAGCAAGTATAATAACAAATTGATTGGTCTGGAAACCATGGTGCAAGAAAAACATTAGAATTGGGGTTGATCCTATGGTACGATCCTACTCATTCTATAATTTCAAAAAACTTAATGCTGTGGCTTTGAGTAATTTAAAAAAATAACATTTTAAAGTTACTGCTTGTTTACATTACATGAAGCACTTAATAGTGTATTAATTATTATATTTTTTAAATTGGACTAATCATTTAATCTAATCTTCTAAGTCAACTAAAAATTAGAGTGTATTAAGATATTTAGAGATATTCTTCTCATCCTTCCTAAATTTCTTTAATGATAAGATTTATAATATAAATTTAGGTTTTGAAAAATAAAATAAATGGTCTCAATTGAGAGTGAAATTTTTATTAATTTTATCATTAGATAAAATAAATGGTTTCAATATTGAAAAACAAATTGTTATTTCATTGTTCTATAAACTCATTATTTAAATTTAAAAGATCAAACTCTATATTATTATTGATGCAAAGTTTTAAGTGTTTCTACTTATTATAATATCAGTGTTTCATTATTTTTTTTAACAAAGTATATGTTGATTTTTACAAATAACTGTATCGCTTTCTCACACGTCCATTTGATAAGATCTTTACCAAGACTCTCATTACGTAAAACTTACAACTCTTCACCTGTTGACTTAGATATTGAAAAACTTTTAACCATCATTTTATGTCACATCATTTAATGTTTCATTTTTCTAGGTTTACAGTAACTACCAAAAAAATATCAGGAAGTTGATAAAAACGTGGTTTTTCGCCTTAAAAAGCTGGACACAATTTTTATTTTAAAAACCAGTCTAAAACTTTGGAATAGAACTACAACGAAAGAAAACTAAAATAGATGTTTCGTTAAATCAAGTGTAAATAGGATAAGAACCATCAGTGAAATGAACATGACAATCTCACTTTATTCACACATTGCTTTAGACGAATTATACTTCAAAATTAACTTTACTACATATTGGTTGATATCATTAATTTTATCTACCATTATTTAATAATATTATTTTTATAATATGATTCATCTTTTATAAATTATTAAGTTAATTTTTTTTATTAAATAACAACGCTTAATTTAATATGATTATTTTTTAAATTAGATTTTCTATTAATATATATAACAAAGTCATTATCTCTTTGTTCTATATTATATGTGGAGAAATATAATTATATAATATATAATATATAATATGATTATTCTTTAAATTAGACTTTCCATTAACATATATAACAAAGTCATTATCTCTCTGTTATACGTGGAGAAATATAATTATATATTTAACAATTATTAATGATTTTTTAAAATGAACTTTAATTTGTCAAAATTAAGAATTTTGTTTTTTCACATTTAATTACATTATCATTATTTTTTTAATATATTTAATAGGTGATATTATTTTGATACCTCATATTAATGAATAATATTGGTTACTTTTGTGAACTTTAGGAATTAGAAATTAATCTTGAAAAACTTAATGTTATGATTTTGAGTAATTCTTAAAAGCCCATTTTTAACGTTCATGTTTATTTACAATATGATGCAGGGGTATTGCTCCATCTCAGCATGTGCCAACTAATTAATATGCGTGGTGCGTATTCAAGGAAGGAGACATGCCAACTTCTCATTTTTGCCTCTAGAATTTAAGACTTAGTCTAGGCAATTAATGAAGATAAGCTCGGAGAGCCAAATCGTGCTCTCGCACAAGCTGGAGATAAGGTCGCCATTAATAGGCTGATGACAAAAGGGATCTGCATCCAATTTGGAGCAGATTTCCATCATTATAATCTGTCCATTAGATATGCATTTTGAATGGTAATTTGACACCACCAATTTAAGCTTCCGAGGGAAGCTCATAGGGCCCCTCTTGTATAAATCTTTGTATTGTAAGCAGAGGTTGGGTTGTTTGTTTGGGTGGGATATCTTAGCTCCCGAAATGAATCAGTCACTTGGTTTCATTTTGTAGGTTGGTCATCTGTAGGTTTCTCTATTTGTTTTTAATTTCTTCTAGTGTCAAAACTTAGGTTTTAAATTCATGCCTTAGAAATAAGTTGATCCAGAAAGGTTGTTTCTATAAAATTTCGTGAAAAGACTTTCAACAGCTAATGCCTGTTGCAAGGTTGATGTTAGCTGGTGAAAGTGGTGAGTTTCAACGGTTAAGGAGTACTTTCCCGCAGATAGTTAGCTGGTGAAAGCACGAAACATATGTTTTTCTTCCACGATTTCAGAAATCAAAAAGATGACACACTCGACACACGTCACATAATCATTATGAGGCACTGGTGAAAGCGAATGATGATGAGGATTATGTTATGCATGTCTAAATAAGATATTATGGCGGATCATGTTCGTGAATGCATGCTTCAACAATGATGGCGTTGGAGATAATGAATTCACATTCATCATCACAGGTAAAGGAGCAGTACTACTCAGTCGGTGACATCAAATCGACACTTCACATTTTGAACATGCACCGTTCACAGGCAATATGTTATGGTTCCATATTTTAATTGGCAACACCGAGATTTTTCACCAGTGCCAAACCTTGGCTCAATCAGGAAACTACTATGACATTGTTTGCAAAGTGACCGAGGTTCGAGTTACAGATGGCAAGGAAACAAAGTGGTTTATTACTGAGGAAAGAATTAGATAGCCTGTCTTTCTTACAATCACATCCAGATGTGCAAAAACATTTCTCAGATGCACGCTGCATGCGTTATGTTGAAAGGTTACAAAATGGTTGCCACCAAACAATAGCTGAAGCATTTGCTAAATCATATGATGGAAACATAGCTAGTGTGGGTTATATAGAAATGATAGTTGATGAAGCCGCCATTGCCACAGTAACTAGCTTACCTAGATCAGGCCAGAGCTGGTTTAAGACAACAGTAACCAAGAATATGAATTTCAGAGCATACCTTAAGGCAGAATTTAGAAATATCACTTGGAAGAAAAGCATGTCAGTTTCTCATGTGGAGGACGAATGGCAAGACCTATTCAAAGGAATTCAACTCTATATAACCTCAGAAGGAAGGTATGATAAGGTGATGCTATATCATTTCAAACTCTTAGATCATTTCACAGGGAAGACTCTCCTAAATTTACCTTTCTTCTTTCACAAAAGCCTAACCAAAGTATGTAAAAAGATTAGGTTTGAACCTCTAAGTATGAAAAAAACTCTTTGTCATTTCACCCTGATCAAATTGATAATCCTAGAAGAACTAAGACAAAGAGGAAGGACTTGGCAACATTTTATTTTTTGGGAAGGCTTTGAGACCCAAACTCAGCCCATGAATGAGCAGAAGAAAGCTGGGAAAAAGCAATTAACTCCTCAGAGTAGCTCAAGGAGGAGGAGAGCTCTTCTAGGACCACCAGAGGATAGGATTTCTGACATAAAGTCTCAAAGAGCAAAGAAAAAATTAGATTTTGAAACCAATTCAGAGCAGCCTATAGTAAAGAAGACAAATATTCTCAATCTACCATACACAGACTCGGAAACAGAGCCGGAGCAAGAAGATGAAAGCCCAACCATTAAAATCCATAAACACTCCATGGAAATTGCACAAGACTGTGAGACTTTTACTCTCATTGATGAAGGTGAAACATCAAAGAGCAAGAAGTCAAAGAAATCACAAAAAATTAAATAACCGAAAGAGGTAATTGCTAAATAGGATGTTTTGGAGAGAGTAATCAAGGCAAGATACAAATCCCCGTCTAACAGTTTCATAGAGACAAATGTAGCATTTGAGAAGTTGGCTCGTGAGAGTGTCAAAGAAAAAAATAGAAAGAAGAAAATCACCAAGGACTATAACAGTTTATGGTGGTTAGCAAAATACCTTAAGAGGAAAATTAAGAAATTGAAGCATAAGCATAAGTCGCATCCAGATCTACAGGTACTGGCCCAGGTTGCTTTGAATATGCAGGGAGATAAATCAAAGACACACTATTTTTTTGGTAAAACAATAGTTTTGGAAGTCGAAGTTTCCTTTTTGGCAAAGACAAAACTTTCACCAGTGTAAAGGGTAAATTTACAACCAGTTAGCTGGTGAAAGGCAGAGCTTTCACCAGCTAACTAGCATATCATAAGGTGAATTAGTTGGTGAAAGCACAACAAGAAATTTTTGAAAGCTAAGCTGGAGCAAGGAAATTTTCAAGTATTTAAAAGGGGTTTGAAAGCATCAAAGGATTAACCACTTAATCAAGAAACACTCAACATCAGAGATTCATGGAGATTTTGAAGACCAAATGCTAAATTGGTCAACTAAAGTTTCGATTGTGGTTAATTAAAGGAGTCCAGCTACAGAAGACAAGTTCCTTTACCTTTTCATGACACACCAGAGTCCTAAAGCTGATGAAGTACAGATGCCAAGGTTGACATAGAAGACAGTTCGAGTTCTAGGAACTAGTCTTTGTTTATCAATTCTATTTAGTTAGTTTTATTTTCTATTTTTAGATACAGATCCAAGTTTTCAGGATCTTAAAAACCGATTGTAAAAGGCTATAAATGCCTATCTTTTCTAAGAGATAAGGGTTCAAACTGGGAATACATTTTGGCTACTGTATAGACTCTTATTGGATAGTAGAATTACAGTCTCCTTTTGCTTTCAATATCAGAATTGTTCATGCATCTTGTTTCTATACTTTATTTCAATTTAGCTTAGCTTTTAAAGACTGTCATCTCTTATTTAAGCTCATAAACTTGAAGTGAAGGATTTCTTACTACCTTGTATTAATCCCTACACCTAGTTGTATTTGGTAATCAAGATTAGTACTCTTCATCCCCTCCTTTAAAAAAGTATCTGGTCTGATTATTGTTTTCTAAAAGAACTGTTTCATTTGAATGTATGATGAGTTGTCTATTACATTAATCATTGAGTGATCCCATTGTTCCAAGCATACCTACATATCATATTCTTAAGTTACCAAGCACCTTTGATCTACAATCACAAAGGGTTTCTTGGAGTGATAGCATGATAGATCGGGTTGTAAGGAAAGAAATATTGTGAGACGAGACTCAATTGCAACTCAGACTCCGCTATTGTAATTTGACATTCCACCATTAATAGAAAATGACAGTTTTTCCTGTTTTACATTTATGTTCAATGGATGTTGTGTTATGAATGTCATTTACATGTTTGTGAATTGTAGATGAATGTTATAAATCATCTGCAGGGATAGAGATACATTTTCCTATACGAGAGTTTGTTGAGTTAAGTCTGATTCTCTAGGCTAAGTGCAAGGAGTTCCTAATAGAGTGGGGAAACTCTATGAGTTGATGCAAGGAGTGCATATCTGAACTCAGTGGAATCAAAAGAGAAGCTGCTAGGAGGGAACACCGGATTAATTTATAGAATCAGGGAGAAATTTCGAGGTGGTTAAGTTCCCTAGAAAGACAGACTGTGTGGGAAGAAGAACAATTCAAAATTACTAAACAACCACCAAATAATCTTTCAGGAGGGCATCGAGCTAGCGCAAGAATACACATAAGAAACACTACTGAAGGTGTTGGAGAATCCCAAAATTGTTGAACATTCTGGTGAAGGAAGGCTTTGCAACAAGTATGTCGACAAAGGAAAGGAGATGCCTTAAACCTTTCCATAAGGTTAAGGGAGAATCCGTCGAAGAACTGAGCCAAGAGTAAGGAGTGCGCCTAAGGTGTTGTAAGTTTACCTTACAAGATCAGGAAGAAGAGAGAGAAACTTTCAGGAGGACAAGAGAAGCTCGCAGAGGAACTTGGAACCTTGGAGTTTTTCAAGTCGAGCAAGGTCACAGGAGATTTGCACAAATTTTTGCAAGGAGTTTCAAGAACAGTCTAAGTCTCTATAGGTGAATTGTGCTAAGTGTGCAAAAGAATCAAGGACTTTCCGAAGTCCCAAAGACAATGAAATCATCCATCGTTGAGGAGGAGATAGGTGGCATAAGATTGAGAAGTTCGAAAACAAGAGCTTTGGAAGGTTTGCCGAGAGAAACAAGAATCTATGTGAAGTCACGAAGAGCGATTTGAATCCAGACCGTTGGATCTGGAAGAGAACGTGGTAGGGATCCATGCATTTTGGAGGAAGAACCCTTTGGAGAAAAGAGGAGGAGAATACTTGAAGAGATGGGGAAGTCGAAGAACTCCTAGTTGTCCAAAGGAGAGGGACACGTGGAGTTAGATCGATGCATCGTTGATCCAAAATTGGGAAAATCAGAGTCAATAGAAGAGAAGACTAGTGAGGTCCAAACTCGGGAAGTCGATCACAATCATTGATCACAGGGAAAAAGAGGACTATAGATCTAGTCCTGGAGTATTCATCAATTTAGGAAATCGGGGAAGGAGAAGAAAGCACTTTCTGAAAGTTCTGAAGTGCAGGATCGCGAAGGGATTTGACCCATAGTATTATTTTGTGGTCACATCAACGAGTAAGTCTAGCATCGAGTATTAGCAACATTGGCATTAAGTTGGAAAAGCGCTAAGGAGAGGGTATGCATGTGCCACACAACAGGTGCTAAGGAAGTGAAAAAGGGTCTGTGTCAAGTAATATATCAATTGTAATTCATTTCTGTGCCATCCTTTAACTGTCATAATACAAGATTTATTTAACTATAATTAAATTTTAAGAACAGGGAGTGGATAATGAATATGGGAAGGAGAGGGGAGTTGTAATGTATGAAAATTGAAATAATGGTAGGGAAAAGATTGAATATTCTTCGTAAAACCAATTAATTACTCCATAAAAACAACTTTGTATTCAATATAAACGATTCCAACAACAATTAAACAATTTATGTGTGTTAAAACTTTTTCATTGTCCCACATTTAAATCTTTAATTTTTTTCATTAACACAATGTATCATCTAATGCCCATAATTTGTAATTCCCCAAATAAAAAATAGACACATGTCTTTCCTTAGTTGAACAAACTCTTTTAAAACTTGCTCGATTCCATTCTTTTGACAATATTAGCAATTAAATTTGCAATGAAACCATACTACAAAACCCATCCTTCATCTCTGATGGTGGAATAAAACAAGACGATGCATGATGTCTCCATAAACCATACACAATAAACAACCAAGTCACAATCACCAACTTTCCAACTTGCAATGATATTGATCAGGGCTAATTGAACACACAACAACCACCAACTTCAATTGATACCACGTTGTAGGAACACAATGACCAAGCATAACGAAAAGAGGTGTTAGGAACCAAATATCAATATAGCATAGAAAAACCTCAGAATAAGTAGTCAATTCCTTGAAAAAGAGAGAAATTCAGATAATAAGCCTCTTCGAGGGGGAAACCTCCTTATGCCCACACAAATGTCCAAATACAATATGATTCCAAATGAAAATGTCTCCTTGGTATATATATGAGAGTAGGAGGTATAATTACAACTAATGGAGTAAAGCCGACATAAATAAAAAAAACATTACTAATGTAATATTCACAAATTAAGGGGTAATGAGCCACTATTTAGGGCTTAACATGCCCCTCCCCTTGAGACAAGTTTTTTCTGCAATGCTTGATTAACTTTGGATGCTTCTGTATAAAAAAATCATCTTCCCAAGTGGAATATTCAGTTGATAGTTTCCTCCATTTAATGAGATACTCTGAAATAGATTTATTCCTCAGCTGGTGAATTCTTGTGTCAGTTATGGCTTCAGGATCCAATATGATTTTTTATTCCTGGTCAAGTTCTGGCAATATAGTTTGAACTGGGATCTTGTCACCTTTAACCTTATTTAAGCATGAAACATGGAGAATTGGGTGTACTCATGAAGATGCAGGAAACTCCAATTTGTATGCCATAGTATCAATCTTTTGCAACACCTTATATGGGTCATATTTCTTTGGTGATAATTTATTATCGTTGTTGGCTTGCTTGAGGGACATCTGTTTGTATGGTTGTAGTCTTAAAAACACCCAATCCCCTACTTCAAAACTTCTTTCAAGACAATGTTGATCTGCTTGTTGTTTCATGTGATTTTGTGCCATGGTCAGCTTGTCCTTTAATATTTTGAGAACTTATTGTTGATGATCAATGTGATCTTCCACTGCTTGAACCTTAGTTTTTTGTTTTGGAGAAGTGATGGAAGGAGGGTGGTATCCATGGAGTGCCATAAATGATGTCATTTTTGTTGCAATATGAAAGGAAGCGTTATACCACCATTCTTCCAAGGGTAACCGTTTCAACCATTGTGTTTGTTTATCAGAGATAAAGAAACAAAGGTATCCTTCTAGACATTTGTTCACTATATCGGTTTATCCATCAGATTGAGGATGATAGGATGAGATATGAGCCAATTGAGTACCCAAACAAGAAAATACTTTTGTCTAAAAATGTCCAGTGAAGATAAGATCTCTATCACTTATAATAATCTTTGGGTTGCCATGTAGCTTTTTAACTTTCTCCATGAATGCGGTGGCAATTGTACTGGATTTGAAGGGATGAGAGAGTGCACAAAAGTGTGCATACTTGGTCAATCTATCAACAATCACCATGATTACACACTTTCCTTTAGAATTCGGTAACCCTGTGATGAAATC
Source organism: Picea engelmannii (assembly GCA_009831015.1). NCBI lineage: Eukaryota > Viridiplantae > Streptophyta > Pinopsida > Pinales > Pinaceae > Picea > Picea engelmannii. The sequence continues at coordinate 1,155,872 of ML777538.1, read as the reverse complement.
CATGGAAACCTCCTCCCAATGCTGACTTGGGATGGTTAATGGTTGTAAAAGACTTGGGGTCTTAATTGTTTCCACCTTATTTTGTTGGCAAACCAAACGTTTTTCCACAAACCTTTGAACATCATTTTTAATGCCATCCCAAAAAAATTCCTTCTTGACCCTATGGTAGGTTTTCAAAAATCCTGAGTGCCCTCCTACTGGAGATGTGTGAAATTCAAATAGTACCTTTTGTTTGAGTTCAGAGTTCTTACATAAATATAAGTGATATTTGTACCATAGTGAATCATTTTTACATGTAAATGTATCTGATACACCAGAATCCTGCTACAACCTGTGAATGAGAGTCCACACTTTTTCATCATTCTTCCACTCATCCCTTTCTTCTATTATCCAATCGGGTTGGATGATCGAGATAGCACAAAGAAAGGCCTCAACATATTCATCCTTTATTGAGAGTGCATCTGCCACAACATTTTTCCTCCCTTTTTTATAGACAATTTCAAAATCATAACCCAATATCTCGGTTACCCATTTTTGTTGTTCTTTTGAAGATAGTCTTTGTTCGAAGAAGTATTTAAGACTATCATGATTTGTTTTGACCTTGAAGTGAAAACCTATTAGGTAAGGACGCCATTTCTTCAATGCATGTAGTATTTCCATAATTTCCTTCTCATAAATGGGTTTGTGTAAGTCCTTTCCTTTGAGTGGTCAACTTTCAAAAGACAGGGGCCTTCCTTCTTGCATTAGGACAACACCAATTCCATTTCTCGAGGCATCACATTCCACAATAAAGGTTTTTGTGAAGTTTGGAGTGGTCAAGATAGGAGCTTTTCACATCACCTCTTTAAGTTGTTCAAAATATTTAGTTTCCTTTGGATTCCATGAAAATGCATCCTTCTTAGTTAGTGTCATTAAAGGTGTTGTTATTCTTCCATATTGTTAGAAAAACTTGCGGTAGTAACCTGTCAAACCCAAAAATCCTCTAATATTCTTCAATGTTTTGGGAATCGACCAGTCCATCATGGCCTTAATCTTGTTAGGGTCTACCTTGACACCTTCATGAGATACAATATGACCCAAATAATCTACCTCCTTCACTCCAAAGAAACATTTGGATGGTTCGGCATATGGTTGTTTCTCCTTTAGTAGTTGTAGCACCTTGTCAACATATCTCAGATGATCCTCCCAAGAATTTGTATAGATTAGTATATCATCAAAAAATACTAACAAAAATTTTCGAAGGAAGGGCTTGAAAATGGAATTCATCAACCCTTGGAATGTGGAAGGTGCATTTGTAAGGCCAAAAGGCATGACCCAAAATTCATAATGGCCTTCATGAGTTCAAAATGTTATTTTTGGGATATCTTCTTCCTTCATTATAATCTGATGATAGGCTGAACGATGATCTAACTTTGTGAAATAGATTTCTCCATGTAGTTCATCTAACAATTCATCAATGACGTGAATGGGAAACTTTTCTTTAATAGTAATCTTGTTGATCTCTCTATAATCTAGACACATACGCCATAGACCTTCTTTCTTGAATACCAATACCACTGGTGCAGAGTAAGAATTTTGGCTAGGTCTAACAGTTCCAACCTCTAACATTTTTGCAACCATGCACTCAATTTCACTCCTCTGGGCATAAGGGTATATGTATGGCCTAATGTTAGGAGGAACACTCCTAGGAATTAGGTGAATATCATGATCATGATTTCGAGTGAGTGGAATACCATTGGGAATATCTTCAAATACTTTGGAATGATTATCAATGATCCCTTAGAGATCTAGAGGAACATATGGCTTAGATGTTTGAACATATAGTGAGCATAGTTGTGCAATAACACCTTGATGCCCCTTTTTCAATAATTTTTTCATGCCATTAGATCTTATCACCTTACCTGGTTTCCCTATGATACCTCTTAACTCAATTTCTTTTCCTTCCAATAAAAATTTAATGAAAATTTATTGAAAATTAAAAGCCATTGTTCCTAGTTATTGTAACCATTGGATTCCTAGTACAACATCAGCACCACCCATGGGTATAGAAGTCATTGGAATATTCATTACATATTCCCCCATAGTAAGATTGATCTTATTGCATTTTCCTGAGCAATTGATAATTCCTCCATCTGCAGTTATTACTTGAAACTCTGACACTGAATATACAAAGCAATTGAGAGCTTTGGCTAATTTATAGCGAATGAAATTATGAGTACTGCCAGAATCAATTATGACTATTACCTTTTTCTTTTTGATATATCCTTCGATCTTGAGGGTTTGAGGAGTGCTAATTCCATCCAATGCATTACACGATATCGTGGGAGTCAAATCTTCAGACGAAATTGCTTCTACGTTTTCATCTTGAGATGGTTCTTGTTCTTCTTCCTCTTCATAATCTATGTAGAATAATTTTTCTCACCACACTTATGTCACTTATTGTACTTGTTGTCACAATTAAAGCATAAATTTGTTTCTTTTCTTTTCTCCAATTGTTGAGGTGTCAACCTTGTAGATTGAGGTGTTTTATAAGAAGGAGCATTATTCTCTCTATAGATGTTAGGATTGGTCCTTCTAGTATCCATTTCCATATTTTTACTTTCAACATTTCTTGCGACCCTAAATGCATTCTCCAATGATTTGGGTTCCCCAAGGTGAACCTCATGTTGAATGTTATCCTTTAAAGTTCCTATGAATATATCAATCAAGTTCTCATCTAGAATATATGTTACCTTTATATTCAATCTTTGGAAGTTCTCAATGTGCTCTGTAACTGAACCCTTTTGCTTCAGATTTATCAATTGGTTAAAGAAGGTATTGCTCCTTGTATCCTCATAGTGTGCTGTCATGTCTTCCGTGAAAATTATCCAAGTGATGAGTGATTTGCGAGAACAAAGCCATCGATACCATACAAATCGATTGGGTTCTAAATATAAAGAAGCAATTCGTACCTTTTGTGTATGTGGAACATTATGTAGATCAAATAATTGCTCCATCTGAAGTATCCATGTGATTGGGTTTTTTCCATAAAACTTCCTCATATCAATCTTAGGAATGTGGTTGGTCTTCAACCCAAAGTTGGAGTTTCTCCATTCTTTATTCACCTTCCTTGTGTCCTCATTATGAATTTCATGGGATATAGTTTCACTTTCAGGTGTCCTCTCTATTAGGAAAATTTTCAATCCTTCCACGATCTCCCCTTTTAAACCATCCATCTTAGTATTTATTGCCTCCAACTTAGCTTATGTTGAATCTGTCATCTCTTGTAGTTCATCTTTTGTTATTGTCTTCTTTTATAAATCATTTATATCCCTACGTATTTCTTCACCTTCATCAAGAGTCCAAGTAGGATTGTCTGGAGGCTTATTTGGTGTAGAAGTTCCCTTTTTTGGTGGCATGTTGGCCAAGTATCACTTTAAACCTTGATTTTGAGGTGGTTCTGCTAGACAATCTTCCTTTTATTGTATCCCCAAAATTTCGGCACTTTTGAGTATGAAATTTTCTTTTTTTATACGTCTCTGATATTTTTTCACTGCAATGCCATAGGTCTGATCAAAATTGGATGTGCCAAGTGGAATTTATGGTAAATTCCCCACAACTTGCTAATTTTTTTCCTTTCCAGTAGATCTCACTTGTATAGCATTCCCCACACAAAATAATTGATATAAAATTATGAAAGTCATACCAGAACTACTATGATTTGTCCATTATCCAATGCAACTAGAATCTCAATTTGGATACTCTAGGAAGGAGTTATGATTGTTTTACCTAAAACACATGCTATAGACTAGTCAATAGGACTAGTCAGATACCCTATCTTCCACATGGTGTATATACAAATGTAAGATGACCCAGAAGCTGAAATTGTTACCACAGATACCTTGCTAATATATGTGAATATTCTTTGGAGTTTAGGGTCTAAAACATTACAAAAAATATTTTATAATCAAAATTTCACAATGAATCAATTCAGGATGATTCCAGAACCCTATCTTACAAAGGTTGTATATCCTAAAGTATAATGCCTCAGGAACTAAAATTTTAACCCAACGCACCATGATCCATATTATAAATATCCTCCAAGACGTTCCTTCATAATCATTGTAGAAAAAAAGTTATAGAGAAAATTCCAAGGTGTCTCAGATGTAGCAGCGAAACCCCAAGACCTTGAGCTATGATACAATATGTTATGAACCAAATATCAATATAGAATAGAAAATCCTCAAAATAAGTACTCAATGCCTTGAAAAAGAGATAAATTCAGATAAGAAGCCTCTTCGAGGGGGAAACCTCCTTATTCCCTCATAAATGTCCAAATAGAAGATGATTCAAAATGAAAATGTATCCTTGGTATATATAAGAGACTAGGAGGTATATTTACAACTAATGGACTAAAGCTGACATAAATAAAATAACATTACTAATATAATATGCCCCAATTAAAGGGTAATGATCCTCTATTTAGGGATTAACAAAAGGAAACCCTATGACTATACATTACCATTTTCTCCCAATCAACCAATTTACTAAAAGAAACAAGCTAGGTTATCGATGCAACTGTCACAACAAAAGGAGGCAACGACTATCTACCAATTCTCATTCCCAATTACAACTTTCCAACAACCCGATCAAGTAGAGACGAGACAATACTCAAAGAAAATGTCATAACCACTCAACCGACATATGACAGTCAACAAGATACCCGACAAGAGTTTGATTGGTTGGGGTTATCAAAATTGGGCTCTGTAACCATGAACACAAGAAATAATCAAGAGTTCGCTTTGTCACCAAAACAAAGGGAGACTAGAGGTTGAACAAATCAATATTAGGTAGAAAACCTTCGAAACAAGCACGGTGGAACCATGGGCTTTTATAACTCTCATCTCATGTAATAGTGTGATAGTTCAACACCGGGTAGGGTAGGAAACAATGCATAGGGGAAACGATTGCTCACTGGATAGTAAGAAATACCAAGAATGCACAGAGGCATAACCCTCACTCTTTTCAAGAGACGAACCAATTTTATAACCATGCCAATGGAAATACAGACCCGATGTATTACCAACCACTATAAAGCATACTTCTTGGCATAATGGACACCCCATAACCAACTGTGTTGATGCCAATATCACAAAAATCAGTCCACGACTAGGTGAGAAACCCACAAACATGGATCTGGAAGATACATAGTGAAAGAAATGTAGTTGAAAACATACACAAAATCCCCATAGCAACCAAATGCAACCATATATGGTTACCATATGTAATGTACCCCAAAATTACCAACAAATTTGTTTTTTTCTAGGTGCATTAAAACTCCTTTACTTTGTTATACTTGATTTGTTTGCAATTAAAACATTACTATCAGAATCTGACGTGTACTTATTTATATTATCATCAAATGAAATAAGCAGACTACCCTTTTCCATGAACTCTTACTTATTATTATTACTAAAAACATGTTTTAACATTTGTCAAAACAAGTTAAAGTGTGGCCTCTTCATAACACTAAAATTGGTCATGACCATAAGGTCTATAGTAACTCTAGCCTACAAGGTTCTTACTTTTATTAGGGTACCCACCAAAGTATTTCACTAGAGTTCCACACCCAAATAAGTCATGGTACTCTCTTCCTCACATCAAACTGAAGAGGTACTTTAGACTTCATTATGACAATCCCAAACAATCCATTCTTTTTATTATAACCCCTTATAATTCTATATATAAAGAACTATTAAAACATTGCTATTAGATGAAAACCCATTATCATAAATTTCTTATATCTAAAGTTTTCCAAGGCAACGTATATTTTGCTTGAGTTTATTAGAGCGCATTGTCATGTGTCTTACCTGAAAGGTTTACTCTTGGTCGCATACGGTCTCCTTTCAATGACCATACCCTAACTGAATGCACATCCTAATGTCATTGTAGTGGACGTTCTCGTCGATTTTCTTGTTAGGGTTTCAATACAGTAGTTGGCGGATTTGACAAACACTAGTTGAACAGTGATAGGGTCTCTCAAATACATAGATTAACACTGGGGTTAGAACCTACCAGGTGCGACAAGTCAACACGCAAAGGCTTATTATCCATCGTGGAGGTCATTCAATTTTATGACGAGGATTAGCACTAATAATGTTAGTGTGCTTAGTTCAATGCGTAGTTAATACTTGTCTGGAACTACATTGAATTTCTCTGGTTGGTAGTTATGAGGTTTTCTGCATTGTACAGGTTCTAGATTAATGTGTCCAATGTGGATACGCCATGCACGCATGGTCACATGGCCTGTGTACCCAAGGAACCCATTCACCATTACTTCATGATACGAGAGTCACTTGGGTAACCAAAATTCCATTTTCCTTTGGCTGTCATGATTTTTTTGCAAAACATCCTACGCTAACCTCTGTAAAATTGATCTGCGTGCAACCACCAACGACGAGGGGGTTTCCTAATCTACGTATGGAAAGAAATGTTATGTGCTCGTTTGGTTTCCTCCTTTACCAGGTAAGATCACAAAACCCTATCGCTTCGTTTGGCTGTAGAATATATGGAATTCAATTGTACCTTAAGTTTGTCTTTGTAACTAGATTACTTTTACTGTTGCTGGTTGAGAACCGTTGTTCTCGCTAATCTTTACTCTCTGGAATATTTCTATCCGAGCTCTAGTTAAATATGTAGTTTCTAGCTCGCGGAGATTTATGACTTTTACCTCTGCCGTGAGGGTAACTGCTTGTTACTCATGGGTTTTCTTTAGACTATTAAGTCATTTTACACAAGCGGTTGAATATCTGGGCTTGGGAATAGTCCCATAAGGTTTTGTTAGGGTTTTCAACCGTAGTTGTCCTCAGTCACATTTTTAATGTTTATACTTATATTTTTGTGGAGTCAGTCACGGTATACCTATTGCTGCAACTCCTGTGGTTAAATCCTATTACAATGACCCTAAATTTCAGCACAAGACATCCCTATAGAGTAATGGTATATCAAAGTTATTTGTGTATTTTTTCATAATCCATTTTACCATTCACAAGGGTTTTCCATCAAGCCTAGGACCTCCATCCTCGTTGCTTAAAATCACACTTTTAATTGATTGTTCACTTACTGTATTCTCTGTAGGTATGGGTTGCATTTTTAATTACTCTGTTTTGATTTAGTATTAAGTCTTCGAGCTATCATTTTTTGCATCCAACTTACTGAGGAAATTTTACATTCTCGAGTTAAATATTGTGAAGTCGTAAGACAAACCTGTAGTCGCGGTAAGGATTTCCTTACTGTTGATGTAAGGGTTTGTTTTAACAGAATTAACTCCATTTACCTTAATCATATTTAAACATGCATAGATACAATTTCAAGGCTCCCACTGTGTATAATCATTCCAGAGTTTTAGTTATATCAAAGGATTTTCCCTTACTCTTTATTCTGGAATTTAGATGTCTATTCGGTAAATTTCATTTTTTATTCGCGTCAAGGGAAAGGGACTTTAATTATCCAGAATCATGTCCATGATCACATTTTTATTTCACTTCAAGCTATAGGTTTAGTTAATTTATAAGAACACTATCATAACCCTATATGTGATTTGAATCGGGTAACTTGTAGATCATGGTTTGTATTGTTCGTTCTTTAAATTTCCAGTTATGTTATATATGTTGCATGTTTAAAAATGTTTTTACTCGTTTGATACATTCTAAGAAATTGATTATTTTATTTGGTTACAAGACTAATGATGGGACGCCTATTTCCATTGCGAGGGTACCCATTAGTCGTTTCAAAGACCACTCTTCCACTTCGGGCTATGGATTGTTCTCTCAGCGTTGCTGATGGAGAAATAAAAACATCCTATGCCAACCTCAAGCTATGCATTGACTTGGTGTTGAATCCTTAATAATAAGTTCCATGGGATCTTTATGAATGTTGCTTGCTCTTTCATATTTAATTTCTGTTGTTTACTAGTTCTCGAAAAATAATGTTGTTTCTATTAATTCCTTGATTCTTCATAATCCTATTTACTAACTCTCGATATCCCTTGTAGGACTTGGATCTTTGTGGTCAACAGATCCAGATATAGCTAGGCTTGAAAAGGTATTCGAGTTCCAATTTCCAGTATTTTGATTGTTGGAGGATGCAGGTTCAGTTTTCAAGTGGCACTGGGTTCTTTCCCAGGTTATTCAGTTGTAAACGAAATATAGATCAAAATCCTCGGGCTATACATATCATTCATTAGCTTAAGAAAATAATCTTCACAATTTCCTACAATTCAAACGAATAAAGTTATATAGCGAGAATTGTTTTTATTATGTGTTATATGACACTGGAGCTTCATTTATTGTTTTTAATGTGGTATGAAGAACTGTAAATTTATGCCTTTGGTGCATTCATATCAATGGAAGCTTAGCTTAAAATCTCATCTGGTCCAATATCTAAATATTTTTTTATATTAGATGTATGTGTAGTTCTAAAACTCTGTATAGAAAACAATATGTATGCATATATGTAATTTTCTATTCTCCTATTTACTCCAAAAATTCATTTGTATTTGTACAAATTAAAATATTCTTTAAGAAAATATTTATACACTTATATATATATATATATATATATATATATATATATATATATGGTATAGATTATGCTTATGATGGTGATACTTATGTTTTGTTAGATTTATTATAACATGTAAAATACAAACAAGCACTCCCTTTAGATCTGTACTTCATTTATTGGACCTATAGCAATCAGTAATAAATCCTTGTACATGTTTAAACTTGAGTCTACATTCATACTTATATCGAATATTTCTAATATCCACAACAGAATCAAACTGATATTTGGTTTCCTATTATGGATTCAGAGCGTACATCATTTGAATAATACAAATTTTCACATGCATCAACAACTATCTCACACAGTAGTTTTCTTAGCTTTACTGACTGGATAAATTCAAACTGTAAAATAAAACTTATTCTACAATTCATTTAATTCTACTAGCCATTAACTGACAAAACAATTAAACGAGGGATAAGTAGATGTACATATCTGAAAAAAGTGTTGGGAGAACAAATGGAACAACCAAGTTTCACCCAACCATAGAACAAAACAACCAGTCTACTTGCTTTATTCTCCCCCTAGCCCGACGATGAATCCATGAGGGAAAACTCCAAAAATCCTCCTTAGCTATAGTCCTCTTTTAGCTTAGAAATTCTCCTTGCCTCAGACTCATAAATAGTTCTCATAATAGCAAGTGATATCCTCCTTTCAACATAATAAGCAATGTCCTTCCTCCTCCCATATGCTCTATATTCAAAAGCATGTTGTGCCTAGGTTTTTCCCCCCTTTCGGAATTTTCACAAATTTACAAATCCCCAATTTTCAGGGGCTTCCAATGGCCAAATTCCTCATTTTCCACTTGTAAACTTTATCCCTAGGGTAGTTCAATCTTGTTCCCCACTCATGGAGTCATGGTCAACTGATTTCAACCTCTCTATTCCATTTGTCCGTCAACAATTAATATACAAATTATTTGTCTCTTACAAGTGTCATACTCAAAGAGTTGATTGGGGAAATCAAATTTCTCCCCAACAATCACAATAATTAATTACAATTAACCAAATTCTAAATTTGGAATTGCCATAAATGGAAATAATTTTCAAAATTTGAATTTACCAAAAAATGAAATAAATTCCTAAGTATATACAGACTTTAATAATAATTTATTTTTGGGGATATTACATCCTTTTCCCCTTCAGTACAACACTGGCCTTAGTGTTTGTTCCTTTCTCGGAACATGGTTAGATAAGATTTCTTCAAATCTTCCTCTTATTCCTAAGTCACCTCCTTAGGACTAAAGTACTTCCATTGCACCTTTACCTGGGAAACAACTCTGTTTCATAGTACTATTTATCTCATTTCTAGAATGTGTAGAGGTTCCTCTTGAAATCGCCTTCTGGTTCCACCTGCACCATGTTCCAATCGATCATGTGAATAGGATCATGAACATATTTTTTCAGCAAAGAAACATGAAATACATTATGAATTTTCATATTTGTGGGAAGTGCAAGTTGATATGCCATGGATCCAATTCGAGCTAAGATATCCAAAGGGCCACAAAACCTGGGCACTAACTTGGAATATTTTCCTAGATTTAATGAAATTCTTATTTCTTTGACTTTTAAATACACGTGGTCTCCAACTTGAAATTCCTGGTGTCTTCTTTTCAAGTCCGAGTAACTTTTTTGTATGTTTTGAGCCTCTTTTAAATTATGTTGTAATTTTCTTATTGTATTCTCTATTTCCTGGAACATTTCTGGTCCCACCATGAGTCTGCCAACTAGTTTGTCCCAGCTAATCGGAGTTGTACACTTTTTTTCGTACAGTACGTCGAAGGGGATCATCTTAGCTGATGTCTAGTAACCATTATTGTATGCAAATTCCACCAAGTGCAGGTATTCTTCTCACTTACTTGTTTTCGTCCTTACATACATTCATATCATATATTCCATAATTTGGTTCGTTCGTTCAGTCTACCCATCCATTTGTGGATGGTAGCTTGTGTTCAAATTCAATTTAGTATTCAACCCTGCAACCAATTCTTTCCAAAACGTGGATGTAAATTTTACGTCTCTATCTGAAATCACGATTTTAGGAATACCATGCAGTATAAAAATTTCCTTCATGAATATTTCAGTGATGTTAATATATTTATAAGTAGATTTTATAGGAATAAAATGTGAATACTTGCTAATATTATCAATTACTACGATAATTGAATCATTCTGTTTTTGAGTTCTAGGAAAACCTATGATAAAATCTATTGATATAGTCTCCAATTTCCATTCCGGTACAGGTAGAGGTTGCAACAGATCTCCTGGGTGTTGGTTCTCAACCTTCACATGTTGACAATCTAGGCACTTAAACAAGTATTATGTTGTCTCGCCTTTCATATTAGGCCAATAAAATAACTTCTTTAATGTTGTTCCCACTTTCTGGTATCCTATATGACCAGAATGTGGCTTCTTGTGTACTTCTGTAACATCCCGCTCTGGCGCACTTACCAAACTTATTCTTTGAGGACACTTGCTCGCAAGTGATCTGGATTATTATGATGATAAAACTTTTTCCTTCCTTATGATGCGTTAGTTTTATGACAGGATGTTTTTACTACATTGATGAAGACAGGTGTTGTTGACTTAGTTTCATTGAGTGTGCAGGGTTTCAGACCTTGAGGATGCAGAGGCATCGGTGGAACTTCCTTGGACTCCGGATTGAGTTAGGGAGTGGGCTATTTGAGTTGTTTCATTTACGATGATATTGTTTCGTTTTGATGATATGCTATTGATTTTATGATATGTTGTTGACATGATCTGACATGATGGTTGATGATGCAGGCTGACGATAGCTTGTCGACCAGACTCACATATGGAGTAAAGGGGCCACACACGAGTTTCAGAGAAATTAAGGGAGAGGTGTGGACAACATCCCTACCACAGCCTACTAACACTCCCACCGTGGCTCGAACTGTAGGTTAGCGATTACCTAGTTCGAGAGGATCCATGACGTCGTGAGGGCAGACTGCGACAGTCGCTCACGATGATTCTAAGGGGCGCGCAATAAGGCGGGGGCCTTATTCCTTAGAGCCCTTAGTCTCCCACAAGCTCACCTGGCAGAGTATTGACTCCAGGGGTTATAGAGTCTACCAATCCGTCAAGTCAGCGAGTGGCGCCCTTGGAGCACGTGGTGCATCCTGAAGGGCACGTCGTGCAAAGAAATGCAAATCAGTGAGTGGCACCCTTGGAGCACGTGGTGCATCCTGAAGGGCACGTCGCGCGACCGAAGCAAGCAAGGAGAGTGGCACCCTTGGAGCACGTAGTGCGTCCTGAAGGGCACGTCGCATTGATGGTGATGATGAGACAACCTAGATGACCCTAGATCTTAACGTCTGATAAAATTCTTAAAAACGACTCCCCTAATTAAACTGTCGCCCTGTTCAAATCAAAACCTAAATTAAAACTTCTCTAAGACAAATTTTGACGAGCCCTAAGAAAAAATCCTACAAAAATAAGCATAGGGCGTAAACTAAAACCCTCCTAGGTGTTAATTAAAGTCTTCTTAAAAGTAAAGGGGGTAAAGTAATGAGGGGGTTAATTTAAGTGAAACCCATGGCGTTTAAATTATAAAGGAGAATTAAAATTATTAAGGAGGGGAG
>ML777538.1:1112518-1131105 GCA_009831015.1 Picea engelmannii | reverse complement strand
GGGCGGGATGTAGATACCTCCATGTTCCTCAGAACAGTCGCCAACCCTGAGACCTTAAATGGTTAAAATCGATGGGAACCTGGGCTTGAGCGTTGATTATGTGTCCTGGAGGTCCTAACCTTGCAGGGTAGGACGGGCGGGTGATCAGTTTTACTTTTGTCATGGTTGCGTCTTGTTGGTCATCTTCTTAGGTTCATCCTAGTTGCGTCGTATTCATCGTCGGGCGGCAACGCAGAGTCGGATAGGTTGTTGTTGTTTCCTTGTACACACGCACATACACACTTTTAAAAACAAAAGAAAAAAAAAATTTGCACCTGTTACTAGAATGGTTGTCGTAACGAGGTAGTTCGTTACATATTAAAGTGGGATTTGAACCGACGCCCTCCCTCGAATAACTATCGCTTTCTGCCAAAAGTGGGATTTGAACCGACGCCCTCCCTCGAAGACCAGAATTTTAGTCGGGCACTTAAACAAGTATTATGTTGTCTCGCCTTTCATATTAGGCCAATAAAATAACTTCCTTAATGTTGTTACCTCTTTCTGGTATCCCATATGACCAGAATGTGGCTTCTTGTGTACTTCGTCCAAAATTTTTAACTTTAATTCAGCAGAATCTGGTATGTACAACCTGTTTTTGAATCTTAGTACACCATTTCTGTCCAAACTCAGATCTTCTCTGTCGAATTTTTCTGCATTATTTTGTAAATATGCAATTGTTTTAATGTATTTTACATCATTATTACTTGCATCCTTTATCCTTTTCTCAATGTCACTTTCTTCCCTGGTAATGTATACTTCAAACAACCCATGAATTCTTCTACTTAAGGAATCTGCCACTTTTTTTTCGTTACCCTTGATAGCTCAAGAAGGCCAACCATCTTTATTGCCTTGCGTTAAGATCTGGTTTACTAAATAATAATTTCACACCACTGTTATCAATTAGCAACATAAATTTTCTTCCCATTATATAGCATCACCACATTTTTAATGCATGGATGACAGTTGCTAATTCCAAGTTGTGAGTGACATGGTTTCGTTCTCGCTCCTTTATTTTCCGGGACTCGTAACAAATGTAACACCTCACCATGGGATGATACTAAATAATATATGATAGTTTAAAACACAACACATGCATTAAGTGTAAACAATTTTTTCTTCTTTCATGGATTGAATAACCTACAACATATTCATAACCATTTTTCAATTTTTCCAATGCTAAATATTCCAAATTTGAATCCAAATATATGAATCTAAATAAGAGGATGAGATAAATAAGAAGTTAAATTTACAATTAAATTATTTAAATAAAAACATAACAAAATATACCAAGTAAAATACCTCCTCCCTAGTATGTCGAAGATTACCATTTGCAATGTAGTCCTGCCACTAGTAGGAAGATGTCTCCAAGCATTTTCCCTTTCCACTTGCCCAGAGGAAAACAACAGAATCCTCCGAGCCAACTAGGAGCCTAGACGGATTCCTAGCTCCAAGAAACCTTTCAGTTTCTTGGCCCTCCGTGCCTGTGACTCCAAGAACAGGAAAGCACATATGCTTTAAGAAAACCATCATAAAAAATATATCTTCCAAATATTTCACAACCTATCATCATGCTCAAACCTCCCAATCCTCCCTTCCTCACCACTTCTCCTCCCTATTTTTCAAGTTTCCATACACCCTTCCCCAAGTATCCTCAACCACCCTCATTATTATCCATCAACCTCCCTTATCTAGATTTTTGGGAAAATATTGAAATAAAACTAACATATAAATGACTTGCATTAAACAATAATAAATAAAATGATAAGTCTTTCTCGATAACAAATGTAATTTGACAATTTTCCCCAAAATGTACATAACACCTCACCATGGTTATTTAATTCATCATACTCACTTTCTATCAAAAACAAGAAGGTATTTAATTCTTCTAGATATTTTGTATGCAATATAATTTACATATTCAATAAACATTCAATTAAATAGTTAATAATTTACTTTAATAATTAATACATTAATTAATTGTACTAGTGTACATGGGTAGGGTATGTGTGCACATATATCATGAATGTACTAATGATAAACAACCATTGCCTCTAGTGCATATTTCCTATATTATCACCAAGACATGTAGGACAACAGATCAAGTAATTCATCATTTAATAATCTCAACGAACAAAATTACACCAATTCATCAATAACTCATTATCACGCTTAAAATATCAATAGGAAATCAAAGAGGGTTTTAAACATGGTAGGAACCAAGTGAGTAGACAATAGTGGAATTTATAATCCCCAATCAGTATTCTCAACTAACATCAAAGAATCCTTCCTTTCTAACCTACTTCCATCTTCCATTCTATCCTTTCCACTATTGGACTAAGATGGAGTGTCAACTATATTGACCTAACTCTAGATAGTACCCATAAACAGAAGTGTCATACATCTCAACCAAGCTTCCCCAATAGGCAACTAGTAGTCACCATCACACGTATAGGGGAGAGTGACTTCACACGACCCTCCCACAACTCTATGTTTCAGAGGATAAATGGTGGGAAATACCTCCACCCCTCTTTATATAACTAGGCTCAACACCCTACATCAAGCCCTATTGTCAAACTACTATTCTTAGAGTTACGTCATCAAACAAGCACACATGGAAAGTTGTGTGTCCTGTCAAAACCACACTTACCACAAATCATAGCAATATTTTGAATCATAAGTTAAATAATAATTATAAATTATAACATACACTATTGTATTGATGTCTATGACATCCATGTTACCTCATCACTGTAGTCATTTGGTTATCACATAGCTCATAAAGATGTAGTTTAGTTCACCAATAACTCATATCTATGTATATACATCATAATTTCATATAAGAATCCATATCTGTATTGACGTTCAATTAAGAAATCTATGTTTATTTTTATCATGTCCTTCATTTGTTATGCACTCACAACATAACTTTGAATTGATATCCATGCACCTAAATTCTGCATCCTAATTTGCATGTTTAAACAAATCAAAGAGTTATCATTATCATGATCATATAAAAATGAAAATAATAGTATTCAACACATAAATAGGTCAATATGTACACTTTTCACATGTCTATATCAACATTGTTGAGTCCAAATAGTTATTAAGCAATGAATTACTAAGATGAGAAAAATCAAAGTTCTAACTACTTAAGGCAAAAATATGGGGTGTTACAACAAATAACGTCACCTTATTGAGTTAGGACGCCTCCCAAACCTTCATTTCTCCCATCCACACAGACTGTGAAGTCTTTATCTGAGTCTTCTACCCTTAAAATTGGTGCGGTTGTTAACAATTATTTTAACCTATTAAAATTGTCCTGACATTTCTGTCACCGATTAAACATGGTTCTCTTTTTCCATAGGGATGTTATAGGGTATGTAATCTTAGAAAATACTTCTATAAATATGTGTTAGTACCCGGTGATTCACATGAATGACCAGATATCCGCTATATCCTTAGGGATAGGCCATTCCATTATGGATCTTATCTTATATGGGTTGAATGCAATACCCTCTTCAGATATTACATGTCCTAGGTACTGTATTTTCTTTTGGTAAAAGTCATGTTTGTCAAACTTTGCATACAACTTGTGTTTTCTTAAAGTTCACAATATTACCCTTAGATGTTCTTTGAGTTCTTGTTTTTTTTTCGAATACACTAGGATATCATCAATAAATACCATTTTTTTTTATCCAAATACTGACTCGAAATGCTATTCATTAAACATATAAATTTTAATATCCCCAAAAATAAATTATTATTAAAGTTTGCATGCACTTAGGAATTTATTTATGTTTTTAGCAAATTTGAATTGGGAAAATTATTTCCATCTATGGAAATTCTGAATTTTGAATTTAGTTAATTATAATTAATTATTGTGACAGTTGGGAAAATATTTGATTTGCTCAACCAACTCTTTGACTATGACACTTGTGAGAGACAAAAAAAATTTATATTTATTATAGAGGGACAAATGGAACAACCAGTTTGAAATCAGTTGACCATGACTCAATGAGTGGGGAACATGCTTGAACTACCTCAGGGATAAATTTTACAAGTGGAAAATAAGGAATTTGGCCATTAGCAGCCCTTGAAAATCAAAGATTTGTAAAGATGCAAAAATTCCAAAAGGGAAAAGACCTAGGTACAAGATGATTTTGCATATATAGCATATGGATGGAGGCAAGACGCTGCATAGTATGCTGGGGAAAATAATATCACTTGTTGTTATGAGAACTATTTTCTGAGTGTGAGGTAAGGATAATTTTTTATATGGAAGAGTACTATAGTGAAAGAGGAGCTTCAATGTTTTGCCTCATGGAGTCATGGCCAGGATAGGGGGTGAACAAAACATGTAGATTGTTTGTTCTATCATATGGTTTGGTGGAACTTGGTTGTTCCATTTTTTGTCCCAACACCTAGTTCAGATATGTACTTTGACTTATTCCTTATTGATTTGTTTTATTGGTTAAATGGCTAAGTAGAATGAAATGAATTGTAGAATGAGCCTTTGTAGTTTGATTTTATTTAATGAGTAAAGTTAAGAAAGCTATTGTGTGTTAGTTTTTGTAGGTACATGAGATATACCTATAATCTAAATAAAATAGAATTTTTACTGTGTTATTTATAACCTCTACTAGGAATGTGAATATATACATACAGATATCCAGTTTAAGAAACATTGGATTGTGAAAATGCTAAATACAATTCTGGAAGCATTTACAGGATACAAATATAGATGTATATATATATATTGTTGTATGTCTAAATACACATAGCTATATAAATATATAAAAAACATAATATTCTACAAATACAAAAGTGAAATTTAGAATGAATACAAGAATAGAAATACACATATGTATATGTGGTTGCTTGTACAAAATTTTTGTGTCAATTAAACAATTTAACACTCATACACAAGAAGATTTTAGACACTTGGGCCTCATGAATTTTCAAGTAATCGTCCATTAATAAGACTGTGCAAAAATCATAAATAATTTTACAGTTCATCGTTACCACATTAATACTATACGAAGTTCCAATTCTTATGCACTATTTATTACATAAGCTACTCAATATATAATAGTAATTCGTTGAGTTATAAGAAAATCTGTGTGTTTTATTACAATAAGGAAATAAACAATATGTATATCCATAGGTGTGGGATCCAAATCCTTGTAAACATAGTACCCTAGGTAAGGATCTAGTACCACTTGAAAACCATGTCCAAACCTGCAAACTAACACTAGAATTCGTAACTTGAATACCTTTTTCATGCAAGGCGTTGTCCTGGATACAAAGACTGCGAAGGTTTAAAATCCTGCAAGGAAATCGATAATTTATAATTAGTGTTAAGATAGAATGCAACATAATTTAAATATTGAATATAGAATAATTACCAGGGTAAATTTATGAAATGCAAATATCGCAGATTTAATATATGGACTTTACTTAGCTTGCGATTTGGGGAACAAATGCATTTTCTTCCATTTGCGTCGATGAGGAAAATCGTGCACAAGACCGAAGGGGAGGGGTGGACCAAGGATTCCCTAATGGGTACCCTCGCAACAAACTGGGGTCCCATCATTAGATTTTGGTAACCAAATATTTAACCAAATATTTTAGAAGGAAGTAAACAAGAAGCATTATTAAACCAGAAATATAAAGAACGCAAGTATAAAATGTGTTCCACATATTTGCCCAAATTCAAATCACAGATAAGGCTATGAGATTCTACCCTCATAACTATTAGAAAAACTACAGGTTGATGATAAAGAATAATGAGATCATAATAGGGTTTTGGGTACCTAAATCTTTGTTCCTTTATTTCATACGAACGAGGTGAAATTAGATAGGTTAACTACTGAATTCAAGAATGGACAGTAAGGATAGATATTTTAAAGTTATTAAGTTCTAGAATAATATTACATAGTGGAAATCTTAACTTTGTATATATGCATGTAAAAATATGAATAGGGTAAATAGAGTTATTTTTTATTAAAATAAAACCTTACACAACAGTAAATAAATCTTTACCGCAGCTACACGGATTGATTTACGACTTCAAAACTTTAAATCCGAGAATGAAAAATTTCCACAGTGATTCAGATACAAGAGTTGATAGCTCGAAGACTTAATGCTAAACAAAAAAAAGTAATTAAGGGAGAAATGCAACCCATATTTGTAGAGAACATAGTAGGTGAAAAACCAAATAAAATGGTGAGTTGAGGCGTTTATGGACATGCATTATCTAAGAATTAAACTGACATGGATGGGTAATCCTTGTCATGAAATTGAATGGGTGCATACTGTAAAGTAAGCATTAGGGTTGTGACTGATCACGCCAGGTGGATTCCAAACCCAAGCATTAAATATCTTTTTTTTTGTGACCCTATCACTTGTCAACTGGTGTGGGTGTTAGTTCCTCTAATTACTATGTTGAAGACCTTAACAAAGGAAATGAATAATCCACTACTGTGACAGTTGGGATGCGCATTGAGATAGGGTATAGTTGTGGCAAAGAGGCTCGTATGCGACCAAGGTCATAACCTTTAGGCAAGACATACGAAGAAGTACTCATATAAACTCAAGAAAATTGTGTTGTCTAACTTAGACTCTAGGACTTTACGGTAATAGATTTATGCTTAATATCACGATTTAATAGTTCTTGAGATGTGGATTTTTATAAGAGGTTATAATAAAGGAAATAGATCAAATGTATCGGATTTTAATAATAGAGTATTAGGACTTATCTAAAAGTGGACTTTATAAACGTGCTTTTGGGAATCCTTTGTTAAAGGTAAATTTTAAGTAGGCTAGAGTTACTACAAACCATATGGACATGACCAGTTCATGGTTTCATGAAGAGGTTGCACTTTAAACGGTTATGACAAGTGTTAACTCATGTTTGAATAACGGTAATAAGTACAACTTAATGGAAAGATTGTCTACCTTGCCTTAGCGGCTTATAAATATGTTTAAGCATAAATCATTTTTCTGATAGCAATGATTACAAGTTTAAAATGATTAAATATATCAGAGTAAATAAGCATTAATGAATCTAGCAAATTTTATTTTATTTGCTAAATTTTCGAGTACATTACATATGCGATCATAGAAAAGGTCACAACACTTGGACCTTTAATAGGGTAAAAAATGTTTGCTTAGCACATGCTTTATGTTTAATGAAAAACTAACAAAACATTTACTGTTACAAACATAAAAAAATTATTTTTGTTGTGATAATGGAAGCACATAATGAAGAGGAGATCAGACCTAAGGAGAATCCCAAGAAAGGAGATAATAAAGAGCCTGGACATAACAGTGAAAGAAGTTATGCCACCCATATTCTAGAAACTATGAGAAACCTTATTGCAGAACTGCAAGTTTTCAAAGCAGAAAATGAGAAACTAAAAAAATAACAACAAGAACAGTGGGAAATAAATGAAGTATTGATGAGTAGCATAGTAACAAAGAAGATCCCAAAAGACAATAATGAGAAAGAAGAGGTCAGTAAAAGAGCCTCCAAAAATTCTTTTCCTGAAGAAGAAAAAGGGGACAACTCTTCTGAAGTCACACCATTAGCAAAAGGTAAAACAACCATAGGAAGAAAGAGGAAACATGTGGACCACCTAGAAGGAGAGTTTAATAAAATCAAACCGTCCACCTTTGATGGGGAATCTAGGACAACAGAGGACACTGAAGCATAGTTACTATACATAAAAAGGTATTTCTAGATCTACAATTATTCCAACAACATGAAGGTCAAAATGAACATCTATAACCTGAAAGGAAAATCAAGTATATTGTGGCAGGACCTGAAATTTGCCAAGGGCCTAAAGGTAAAATAGATGGAGAGGTTGGATTTCAAGAAATACTGTAAGAAATAGTATTTTTTTTAAAGCTACTATGAAAGAAAGACCAAAGAGTTTTATGAACTATGACTCGGTCAAATGAGTATGGATGACCTGGTAAATAAATTCCTGGAATTATTAAGGTTCGTGCCTTATATCCAGGAAGAAAATTAAAAATCCAACGGTTCCTAAGATTTTTACCACAGTGCTATAAGGACATAATAAAATTTGACAACCCCAAGTCCTTAAGTAAAGTTTTTAGGAAGGCTCGAATGTGTTACAATCAATACAAACAACAGTGTGAATTTCCCAAGGCTTGGAAAGACAAGAAACAAGACAAAATGAACCAGTGGAAGAAGGGCTAGCAACCAACCCCTTTCTGGAATGTAGAAAAGAGATTTTCAAGGAAATATTTTCACTCCAATAACGAGAACACCCAAGGAGGTGGTAAACCAATTAATCTTGGAACCAAGAATTTTGGTGATAACCCCACAGAACCGTTAAAATGTTGGGAATGTGGAGAGCCTCACTTAAGGAGGAACCATCCACATTTAACTTCTACATCAAGGACTGTGGTTCACAACCTATAGGAAACCTCTATAGTGGGAGATGTGGCTAGAAGCTTACACAAAATTAATGTAGTCATTGATGACCGACAAGATGATCACCAGTCCACTATAGTGGACGTTGAAGGTAAAGTTAACAATAATTGTGTTTCTATTTTAATTGATCCAGGGGATACTTTGAGTTATGTTGATCCTAGTGTAGTGAATTCAAATAAACTTCAGAAAGTAAGACATGAAAAATCTTGGCTAGTACAACTAGCAACAGGAACAAAAAGAAAAGTAACCAATTTCATTTCTAACTATGAGTTTTGTTTAGGTGGTCAAAACACAAGCATACATATGAATATTCTACTGTTAGGGTCTTATGATATAATTATTGGAATGGATTGGTTAGAAAGGCATAAAGCAGTTTTGGATTTTTATGAAAAATCACTCATTTACAAAGATGAAAACAACACGGTTAGGACAATATTGGCATACGAAAACCAGTCTCAGTTAGGCAGATTTCAACAATACAATTTAAGAAGTGCATTACTAAAGGTTGTCAGATCTACGTTATCCAAGTGAGAAATCTATTGGAAAAGGAAAATAAACCTAGCCTATAAGATTTTTTCGTCTTACAAGAATTTAGAGATTTGTTTGTAGATGAAATACCTGAATTTCCCCCAAGAAGAGAGATATAATTCTCTATCGATCTGCTACCTGGTTCAACCCCTATATCTAATGCACCCTACCA
This sequence comes from Picea engelmannii, assembly GCA_009831015.1. Classification (NCBI taxonomy): domain Eukaryota; kingdom Viridiplantae; phylum Streptophyta; class Pinopsida; order Pinales; family Pinaceae; genus Picea; species Picea engelmannii. Next base: position 1,121,905 of record ML777538.1, on the reverse strand, counting down.
AATGATTTTACCTGAATTAACAAAGTTAAACATTCAACTACAAGAACTTTTGGACAAGGAGTTCATCAGACCAAGTGTCTCACCATGGGGAGAGCCATTCATTTATGTTAAAAAAAAGGGAAGAAACTCTAAGATTTTGCATTGATTACAAACAGTTAAACAAAATGACTCTTAAAAAAAATACCCCCTACCTAGAATCAATGATTTGTTTGATCAAGTGGGAGGGGAAAATATTTTTTCTAAGTTGGATTTAAGATCTGGTTATCACCAGGTTAGAATAAAGGATGAAGACATTTAATTAAAACAACATTCAGGATGAGATATGGACATTATGACTTAGTGGTCATACCGTTTGGTCCACTAACAAAGCAACAACTTTTATGTTTTCAATGAATATAATTTTTAGCCGGTAATTGGATAAGTTCGTTGTGGTATTTATTGATGATATGCTAGTGCATTCAAAAATAGAAGAAGAACACGAAGAACATCTAAGGATCGTATTGAAAAATTTAAGAAAACACAAACTTTATGCTAAATTTGGCAAACATGACTTTTATCAGAAGAAAATACAGTACCTAGGACATATAATATCTGAAGAAGGTATTGAAGTCGACCCAGAGAAGATAAGAGCCATCATGAAATGGCCTATCCCTAAGGATGTAGTGGACATCCAGTCATTCATTGGAATCACTGGGTACTACCGCAGATTTATAGAGGGATTCTCTAAGATTGCATACCCTATAACATCCCTACGGAAAAAGGGAACCAAGTTTAATTGATCACAGAAATGTTAGGACAGTTTTAATAATTTAAAAGAATTGTTAACAACTGCACCAATTTTAAGAGTAGAAGACCGAGATAAAGACTTCATAGTCTATGTCGATGCAAGCAAAGAAGGTTTGGGGGGTATCCTAACTCAAGATGGGCATGCTATTTGTTATGAATCCCAAAAACTAAAAGAGAATGAATGAAACTATGTCACTCACGACTTGGAGTTAGTAGTTGTCATCCGTGCATTAAAAATGTGGTGACACTATATAATGGGCAAAATTTTATGTTGCTAACTGATAACAGTGGTGTGAAATTATTGTTTAGTCAACCAGACCTTAACGCAAGGAAAGAAAGATGGTTGGCCTTCTTGAGAGAATTCAATTTCGAGGTAAGACACATCAAGGGTAAGGAAAACAAAGTGGCAAATTCTTTAATTAGAAGAAATCATGGGATGTTTGAGATAAACATCAGTAGGGAAGAAAGAGACATTGAGCAAAGGATAAAGGATGCAAGTAATAATGATGAAAAATACATTAAAACAGTGGTAGATTTACAAAATAATGCATAACATTTAGACAGAACATATCTGAGTTTGGACATAACTGGTCTACTAAGATTCAAAAATAGGTTATACATACCATATTATGTTGAATTAAAGTTAACATTTTTAAATGAAGTACACAAGAATCCATATTATGGTCATCCGGGATACCAAAATATGGTAACAACACTAAGGAAATTGTTTTATTGGCCTAATATGAAAGGTGATACAACAAAATACTTGTCTAAGTGTCTAGATTGTTAGCAGGTGAAGGCTGAACACCATCACCCAACCATCTTATTACAGCCTCTACCTGTACTGGAATGGAAATGGGAGTCTATATCAGTGGATTTTATTACAGGTTTTCCTATAACTAAAAAACAAAATGATTCAATTATGGTAGTAATTGATAAGCTTAGCAATGTTGCACATTTTATTCCTGTAAAATCTTCTTACAAAACTATTAACATCGCTGAAATATTCATGAAGGAAATTTTTAGATTGCATGGTATTCCTAACATTCTTATTTCAGATAGAGACATAAAATTTACATCTACGTTTTGGAAAAAATTGTTTGCAGGGTTGAATAATAACTTGAATTTTAGCACAAGCTACCATCGAAAAAATGATGGGCATACTGAACGAACGAACCAAATCGTGGAATATATGCTATGAATTTATGTAAGGATGAAACCAAGTAAGTGGGAAGACTACCTGCACTTGGTGGAATTTGCATACAATAATGGTTACCAAACATCGGTTAAGATGAGCCCCTTCGAAGCACTGTACAATAGAAAGTGTACAACTCTTATTATCTAGGATAACCCAGTTGGCAGAATCATGGTGGGACCAAAAATGCTCTAGGAAATGGATAATATGGTAATAAAAGTACAACATAATTTAAAGGAGGCACAAGACAGACATAAAAGTTACACGGACCTGAAAAGAAGACACCAGGAATTTCAAGTTGGAGACCACGTGTAATTAAAAGTCAAAGAAACAAGAAGTTCATTAAAGATAGGAAAATGTTCTAAGATGGCACCTAGGTTTTGTGTCCCTTTCGACATCTTATATCAAATTGGACCCATGGCATATCAACTGGCACTTCCCGAAAATCTGAAAATTCATAATGTATTTCATGTTTTTCTGTTAAAAAAATATGTTCATGATCCTACTCACATGATCGATTGGAACATGGTGTAGGTGGAACCAGAAGGCGAGTTCCATGTGGAACCTCTACTCATTCTAGACATGAGAGAAACAATACTATGGAACAGAGTCATCACCCAGGTAAAAGTGCAATGGAAGCACTTTAGTCCCGACGAGGCCACTTGGGAATTGGAGAAAGATTTGTAGAAATCTTATTCAACCCTGTTCTGAGAAAGGAACAAACACAGAGGAAAATGTTGTACTAAATGGAGAAAGGATGTAATATCACCAAAAATAAATTATAATTAAAGTCAATATGCAGTTAGGAATTTATTTCCATTTCTCGCAAATTCGAATTTGGAAAATTATTACCATTTATGGCAATTATGAATTATGAATTTGGTTAATTGTAATTAATTATTGTGACTGTTGGGGAAATATTTGATTTTCTCAACCAACTCTTTGACTATGACACTTGTAAGAGACAAATAGTTTTTATATTTATTGTTGAGGTACAAATGGAACAACCGGTTTGAAATCAGTTGACCATGGCTCCATGAGTGGGGAACAGGCTTGAACTACCTCAGGGCCAAATTTTACAAGTGGAAAATCAATAATTTGGCCATTAGCAGCCCCTAAACAATCAAGGATTTGTAAAGCTACGAAAATTCCCAAGGGGAAAAGACCTAGGCACAAGATAGTTTTACATATATAGGATATGGGAGGAGTCAAGACGTTGCCTAGTATGTTGTGGAAAAGAATACCACTTGTTGTTATGAGCATTGTTTTTTGAATGTGAGGAAAGGAGAATTTCTGATCTGGAAGAGTGCTATAGCGAAAGAAGAGCTTCGAGGTTCACCCTCATGGATTCATGGTTAGGCTAGGGGGCGAACGAAACAAGTAGATTGGTTGTTCTATTATATGGTTGGGTGGAACTTGGTTGTTCCATTTGTTGTCCTAGCACCTAGTTCAGATACGTACTTCGACTTATTCCTTATTGATTTGTTTTATTGGTCAAATGGCTAAGTAGAATGAAATGAATTGTAGAATGAGCCTTTGCAGTTTTATTTTATTTAGTGAGTAAAGTTAAGCTATTGTGTGTTATATGTTGTAGGTACATGAGACATGCATGTAAGCTAAATAAAATAGATTTTTTATTGTTTTATTTATAACCTCTACCAGGCATGTGAATATATACATACAGATATTCAATTTAAGAAACATTGGACTGTGAAAATGATAAATATACTTCTGGAAGCATTTACAGGCTATATATATATATATATATATTGTTTTAGATTTAAATATGGATAGCTATATAAATATCTAAGGAATGTGAGATTCTACAAATACCAAAGTGAAATTTAGAATGAATACAAGAATAGAAATGCATATATGTATATGTTTCTCCTCATACATAATTTTTGAGTCAATTAAACAATTTAACACTCATACACAAGAAGATTGTAGACACTTGGGCCTCATGAATTTTCAGGTAATCGTCCATTGATAAGACTGTGCCAAAATCATAAAGAATCTTAGAGTTCATCCTTACCACAGTAAAACTATAAATGGAGTTCCAATTGTTATGCACTATTTATTACAAAAGCTACTCAATATATAATAGTAATTCATTGAGTTATAGAAAAATATGTGTGTTTTATTACAATAAGGAAATAAATGATCTGTATAGCGAGAGGCATGGGATCCAAGTCATTATAAACAAAGTACCCTAGGTAAGGATCTAGTACCACTTGACAAACATGTACGAACCTTAAAACTAACACTATAATTCATAACCCGAATACCTTTTTCATGCAAGGCGTTGTCCTAGATCCAAAGACGGTGAAGGTTTAAAGTCCTGCAAGGAAATCGAGAATTTATAATTAGTGTTAAGATAGAAGTCAACAAAATTTAAATTTTGAATATAGAATAATTACTAGGATAAATTTATGAAATGGAAATATCACATATTTAATATATGGACTTTACTTAGCTTGCGATTTGGGGAACAGATGCCTTTTCTTCAATTTTCCTCGATGAGGAAAATCGTCCACAAGCCTGAAGGGGAGGGGTGGACCAAGGATTGCCTGATGGGTACCTTCGCAGAAAAAAGGGGTTCCATCATTATATTTTGGTAACTGGATATTTAACCAAATATTTCAGAAGGAAGTAAACAAGAAGCATTATTAAACTAGAAATATAAAGAACACACAGTATAAAATGTGTTCCACATAGTCACCCAAATTAAAATCACAGATAAGGCTATGAGATTCTACCCTCATAACTATAAGAAAAACTACAGGTTGATGATAAAGAATAATGAGATCATAATAGGGTTTTGGGTACCTAAATATTTGTTCCTTTATTTCCTACGAACTAGGTGAAATTAGATAGGTTAACTACCGAATTTAAGAATGGACAGTAAGGATATATATTTTAAAGTTATTAAGTTATAGAATAATATTACACAGTGGAAATCTTAACTTTGTATCTCTACATGTACAAATATGAATAGGGTAAATAGAGTTATTTTTTATTAAAAAAACACCTTACACAACAGTAAATAAATCCTCACCGTAGCTACATGGATTGATTTATGACTTCACAACTTTAAATCTGAGAATGAAAAATTTCCACAATGAGTCGGATATAAGAGTCGATAGCTCGGAGATTTAATTCTAAACAGAACAGAGTAATTAAGGGAAAAATTCAATCCATATCTACAGAGAATACAATAGGTGAACAAAAAATTAAAAGGGTGATTTTAAGCAATGAGGATCGAGTCCTAGCCTTGATGAAAAACCCTCGTGAATGGAAATATGGGTTATGATAGAGAAATTTAGCATACTATTATTCTACAGGAATACTCTTTGTTGAATTTTAGGGTCACTGTAATAGGTTTTAACCACTAGAGTTGTAGAAATATGTATGCCATGAGTAAATCCAAATAAATACCAGGCTACACATTAAAGAAATGACTGAGGGTATTTTCTTGTTGACATAACCCTAACACATTTTGGGACTATCCCTGACTCAAGAATTTAAAACCATCTGTGTAGAAGAAATTACAAGATAACGAATTATGGAGAAGTGAATGACTACCTCACGAAAGAGATAAAGTTGTAAGTCAACACCATTGTATGACTTACATATCTAACAACAAATTAGATGGAAATATTCTAGAGATTTAAGATAAACGAGAAGGGAGGTTCTCAACTAGAAACAATAAAGGAAAAATAAGTTACAGATACAAATTAAGATGCGAATGACTCCCATATATGCTACAGTTAGTCCAAGAAATAGGGTTTTATTATCATACATGATAAAGGAGGAAAACAGACAGATGCATAATGTTTTCTTTCTATACGCAGAGTAGAATCCCCCTTGTCATCGATGGTTACACACAAATAAATGTATAGAGGATAACACAGGACGTTTTGGGAAAAAATCATAAGATCTAAAGGAAATGGAACCTTAGTCACCCATGTGACTCCCGTATCAGGAAGTAATGGCGAATGGATGACTTGGTTACATAGGCCATGTGAACAAGAGCGCATGTCCTATCAACATTGGTCACATTAATATAGAACATGTACAATGCAGGAAACCTCATAACTATCAACCCGAGAAATCTTAATGGAGTTTATGGACATGCATTAACTACACATTAAACCGATCCAACTAGCACTATTAGTGCTAATCCCTGTCATGAAATCATATGGGTTCATACTGGACAGTAAGAGTTAGAGTTGTGACTCATCACACCATGTCGATTCCAAACCCCAACATTAAATATCTTTTTTTGCGTGTGACCTTGTCACTTGTCAACTGGTGTGGGTGTTAGTTCCTCTAACTACTATGTTGAAGACCTTAACAAAGGAAATAAATAATCCACTAGTATGACAGTTGGGATGTGCATTCAATTAGGATGTAGTTGTGGCAAGGAGGCCCGTATGCGACCAAGGTAAGAAACTTCAGGTAAGACATACAAAGAAGTACTAGTATAAACTTAAGAAAATTGTGTTGTCTGACTTAGACTCTAGGACTTTATGGTAATAGGTTTATGCCTAATATCACGATTTAATAGGTCTTGAGATGTGGATTTTTATAAGAGGTTATAATAAAGAAACTAGATCAAATGTATGGGATTGAAATAATAGAGTATTAGGACTTATATAAAAGTGGACTTTATAAAATTTCTTTTGGCAATCCCTTGTTAAACGTAAAGTCTAAGTAAGATAGAGTTACTACAAACCATATGGACATGACCATTTCATGGTTTCATGAAGAGGCTAGAATTTAACCGGTTATGACAAGTGTTAACTCATGTTTGAATAATTGTAATAAGTACAACTTAATGGAAAGATTGTCCGCCTTGCCTTAGCCTCTTATAAATATGTAAGTATACGTTGTTTTTCTGATAACGATGATTGCAGGTTTAAAACGATTAAATATCTCAGAGTAAAGAAGCATTAATGCATCTATTAAATTTATTTTTATTTGGTAAATTTTGGGATACATTTAATGGTTTTAAACATGTAATCATTGCTATCGGAAAACAAATGTATACTTAAACGTATTTATAGGAGGCTCAGGCAAGGTGGACAATATTTCAATTAAGTTGTAGTTATTACTATTACACTATTTGGTAAATGTTTTCGAATACACTAGGATATCGTCAATAAATACCAAAACAAACTTATCCAAATACTGACTGAAAATGTTATTCATTAAACACATAAATGTTGTTGGTGCATTAGTGAGACCAAATGGTATAACCACAAATTCATAATGTCCATATCTCATTCTGAACATTGTTTTACTTATGTCTTCATCCTTTATTCTAACCTGGTGATAACCAGATCTTAAATCGAACTTATAAAAAATCTTTTCTCCTCCCACTTGATCAAACAGATCATTGATCCTGGGTAGATGATATTTGTTCTTAGTAGTCATTTTGTTTAGCTATCTATAGTCAATGCATAATATTAGAGTTTCGTCTTTCTTTTTAACAAAAAAGACTGGTGCTCCCCATGGTGAGACATTTGGTCTAATATATTGCTTGTCCAATAGTTCTTGTAGTTGAATTTTTAACTCTATTACTTCGCATAAACGCGTTCTGTAGGGTGCCTTAGATAGAGGGGATGAATCAGGGATTAGATCAATAGAGAAGTCTATCTCTCTTCTTGGTAGAAGTTCATGTATTTCTTCTACAAACAAATCTCTAAATTCATGTAAGACTTAAAAATATTCTAGGCTAGGTTTATCTTCTTTTTCAAAAAGATTTGTCATTTGGATAACATAAATCTGACGGCCTTTACTCATGCACTTCTTAAATTGCATTATTGAAATCTGCCTAACTGAGACTAGTTTTTGTATGCCCTGTACTTTCCTAACAGTGTTGTTTTCATCTTTGTACGTAAGTGTTTTTTCGCAACAATCCAAAATTGATTTATGATTCTCTAGCCAATATATTCCAATAATTATATCGTAAGACCCTAACGGTAGAATATTCATATTTAACTTTCTGTTTTGTCCATCCAAACTGAATTCACAATCAGAAATGAAATATGTTACCCTTATTTTTGTTCCTGTTGCTAGTTGTACTAGCCAAGACTTTGTATGCCTTACTTTATTAAATTTATTTGAATCCACTACACCAGGAGAAACATAACTCAATGTAGATTCTGGACCAATTAAAACAAAAACATGATTATTATTAAATTCACCTTCAACTTCCACTACAGTGGACTGCTGATCAGCTTGTTGTCCATCCACGACTGCATTGATCCTGTGTACGCTTATTCTGACATCTCTCACTATAGGGGCCTCTTGTAGGTTGTGAGCCATGGTTCTTGCTAACAAAGTTAAACAAGGAAAATTCTTCCTTAAGGAGGTTATCCACATTCCCATTATTTTAATGGTTCTTTGGGGTTGTCCCAAAAATTCTTGGTTCCCATATTAACTAATTTACACTAGTACATATGACCAAATTTGCGATGGTTTTTCATTGATATTGCCACACATATTCGTCGCAATTTCCACAAAAGCTGATTTTTTTTTCATCGAAATAATTTCGTCACTATATTGATGATCTAGGTGTACATGGAAACATTGACGAAATTATCTCTCCTTGTGTCAGTAGATTCATGTTCGGTTAACCCTTTGCATCGTCTCAATTTTGATGAAAGATCGTCGCAAGTACAATGAACAACTGTGGCAATTACGAAAAAATTTCATCGCAATTGCGACGAAAAGTTTTGACAAGTAAAAAACTTACGACGGAGATGTTGTATGTGCGACGAAAAAACGTGGCAACTTGCGACGAAAATCCGTGGCAATAGAGACAACATGGATTGATCTAGACCAAAGTTATGATTAAGATGTTGTACATGTGATGAAAAATTGTGGCAACTTGCGACGAAAGTTCGTCGCTATTGCCACAGTGGTCAAAATGCATTTTTTTCCGACAACCTAGCATCGATATTGCGACGATGTCATTAGGTTTAAAAAAAAAATATTATACGAGATATGGTATTACCATATTACACGAGATATGGTATTACCATATTACATTGTAATATGGTATACCATATTACAATGTAATATGGAATTACCATATTACAATGTAATATGGTAATGCCATATTACAATGTAATATGGCATTACCATATTACAATTTAATATGGTAATGCCATAATACAATGTAATATGGTAATGCCATATTACATTGTAATATGGTATACCATATTACAATGTAATATGGTCTACTCCTAGTTTAATTCATATATTTGTATTGATGTCATATAGGCTTGTGCAAGTGACAAAAATTTCAATTTGTATGAATTTGGTGAGTGGAAATTTATGACCCACAAGGATTAATGGTAAACCCAAGGGTTCATGAGAATGATGAAAGGTAGAAA
>ML777538.1:1101500-1112468 GCA_009831015.1 Picea engelmannii | reverse complement strand
TGTCATATAGGCTTGTGCAAGTGACAAAAATTTCAATTTGTATGAATTTGGTGAGTGGAAATTTATGACCCACAAGGATTAATGGTAAACCCAAGGGTTCATGAGAATGATGAAAGGTAGAAATATTGTTAGGTTTGTAAAGTTGTGATTTATGAAAAGGTTTTAAAATCTCTTTCATCACCTATGTATAAGCTATTGGTCAATTTTCTTCTATGTTCTGAATGATTTGGGAAATAATGGCTCTTAACACCTTGAAGAATTGGAAACTCTTATGAACCTAAAGGGTCTATATGACATTGACTCATATATTCTTGTAAAAACATAATGTTATTTGATGCCTCGATAATTTAGGCATAGTGTATATAAGGGCTAGTTATGAACTCCTTCCTTCATAATAATAAGAGGAATATTACAAATATAATAGGAAGAGACTTGTGGATGTCACTTGCACAATTGTTGGAGCATACAAAAAGGACAACAATAATGAGGTTTATTGAACAAAGTTGATTAAATTGTTGTCAATGGCCTCGTCATCTTCTGAGTCCTCATCCTCACTTTGTAAAAACATAATAAAAGAACATAAGTTCAATGAATAAAAAAATTATTAATTGTTAAAGATGTAATAAAAAGACTAACATATTAAACATTTGTCAATATCCTCTAATTATTTTGAATCACTCTCATCATATATGTTCATCGTCATTTATATGTTCATTGTGCATTTATTTTGAGTCAATTTTGGATCACTTTGCTTTTTTTTTTCGTATTCTCTAGCAATGCTCTATTTTTATTAAGATTTTATACAACATGAAACGAAGTAGATTAAATAATGATTATAATTATAAATGGAATTATTCATAAAATAAATACATGTATATATCATATAAAAATAACAAAGTATGCAATTACAACTCGGAGTTTTTTGTTGTTGATGCCATTGATTACTATATCTTTTCAATTTCTTCTATCACCTTCTTCATCTTTTTTCCCTTTGCTTACCATTGTCATTTGATAGTCCCTCTCCATGAAAAGCGATATGATTTGTAAATATATTACAACAATACACTAATGAGGAAAGTACATAAAATCCATGGAATAAATTATACATGTAATTTGACATGAATATTGAAAATGCACACACATAACATCAACATGTGCAAGTACACTTTTTTCAAAGAAAAGAAAAGAGAGTCACCAATCTCAACCAAAGTCAACTATAATTTGGTGTAAATATCAATTTGATTTGATCACATCCTCCTTCAATCTAATAGTAACATTGTTTATGGTTTTGGTATCATCTCTTATCTTCCCACTCCTACTTATGGTTTTTAAAATGATACGTTAATGAGGCAAGTACACACAATCCATGGAAAAAAATATACACCTAATTTGACATGAATATTGAAAGTTCACATGCATAACATCAACATATTAATAGACTCTATATTCAATGAAAGGTAATGAAGTTCACCAAATCCAACCAAAATCAACTAGAATTTGGTGTAAACATTTGAGTTGATGTGATCACGTCCTCCTTCAAACTGATAGCAACATTGTTATGGTTTTGGTATCATGTCTTGTCTACCCAATCCTAACTATGGTTTTTACCCATGTGAGTTATTGCACACTTATTATAGTGGCATATCCCTATGTCAAAATTCATTCCGCATTTATAAATACTGCATAGAAAATAATAATCCAAGTGAACTACTATTGGACAATGGTTATGATTATCCAAGATACTACCATTAAATTATTGCACCTATATATGGAATTAATTAAGTTTCCTATAATGGACTCAAATTTGGATATTAATCTATCAGATATTGTTATATCCATTAAGAGGTTCTTATCCCACCAATGATGGAAAATACTATATACTAAAAGAACAAAAATATAACATCAAAATACATACATACAATATTATAATATTTGGTGGAAAACATTATAGAAAATTTTTCAGAGAAGAAGAGAAACCTCAACATGTAGTGAGAGAGAGATAAGCAAGGCTAGGAGAACAAGCCACATTGAGTATCCTCAAAATAATTTCACATTGCACTATTGGAAATATCATTATATTCAAGGGAAAAATGAATTTTCAACTCCATGCTATCTTTTGTTGAGGTATTCATCCCATAACTCCATGGTGGAATTTTAGCCTACAATGCAAGGCTCTGACAAATAGTTTCCCATTATCCTTATTATCAATGGATATTTTGTCATGTGTTCAACTCCTTTCTCTAATAGGGTTTCTATAAAGTCTAAATAGAGTAATTCTATAGAGTCTTATTAGAGTGATTTAGAGAGGAAGGTGGGTGATTAGGACATGTTTACTTTTATAGGATACCTTAGGTCATTAAAGAGAAAGAGACCCCTCATCAGGAAATTCTCTATAGGGTGGGACAATTCAACAATGGACTAGAATAGATTGACCACAAGCACGGACAATTGATAAATTCCATTTGTGGGTTAGAGGTCGGAATTGACGACCAAGATGAATAAAAAAACACTAGCAAAGTAGAGGCTAAGAAAACCTGATATTTTTAGGAGGTATCCACTCCACCATGTTATATCAATGTGAATTCTATTTTTGATGTTGAGGATTATAATTTTCTACTTCATGTCCAATAACTCTAATTTTTTCCTCTTGCTATGAAAGGAGGGAGGAAATACGCTCTAGGTAGTAGTGATATAGATGATATGTTGTATTTTTTATTTTTCTACACTAAGATGAACCCCAATAGTGGGATAGATAGATCCCTGAATAAATCCCTTCTGTGTGTGTGTGTGTGTGTGTGTGTGTATCACTCTGGTCAAGTCTCTTATAGAAGCCAAGAACTATTTATGACCCAAAAATCTTCTTTGGGCTCAATATGATATTTTAAATTTGCTAAATCTTCCCAAGTCAGTAAGAGACTTTCCCCAAGCAACGTTTCAAACTCTAGTTCCAATGAAAGAAAGTGGTAGGAGTCATAATCATCATGACTATTGCAACATTTACGAGTATTGGAGGGTTATATTATGTGTTTATTTAAGGCACATAGTGACTTATCAGTAACTAGAAGAATATCAACAGTTAGTTTTAGTTCACTTGGTCTCAGTCTAAGATGGTTAACATGTTTAATTTTCATTTTGGTCAGGCCTCACTCTTTGAGTTTGGGTTAGTAGGGTTAAATGGATTTCGAATTTATAGTATTCCATAGCCTATTATCACCCATGGGAAACCTTCATAATAGTTATTAGGGTCATTATGCCTAACAATATCTTGTCAACAAACAATTAGGCTCAATTTGGGCTTGTTTTTTTTTTTTCTTGCGCACAATGTTTTTTCCTTAGGAGAGGCCATCTAAGACTTATTTCCAAGTTATTAAAGCCTCCTATATAAACAATCTATGTTTCAAGGATGATGAATTAAACTTTTGTGAGTTGTAGAGTTAGTTTGGAAAAGTTCAACATTGACCCTTTTCATTGGTCACTAGGTGATTTCTACATGAGCTAGATCTTTGAAAAAATACAATATGAATATACCTTTTAAAAAAAATAGTGGTTGAACCTTGTATGGCTTGAGACAATATTTCCAATGGACCATGATTTTCCAAATTTTGAATTAGTATGACTAACCTACGAAGGGTGAAAGTTGCACAGGCCCTAGGTGGCCAGATTTCATAAATGTGACTCCTTGATCTGATTATATTCTAAATATATCCCAAAGAGAAAATTAGGCCTAATGGTGATATAGAACAGTTTGGAACCTTTCAATTGGTATATCATATTCTTGTTTTTGACCACTGGTTGCTAAGAATGAGGTTTAGCAAGTTTGAGGCTAGTTTAAGGGAAACGATTTGGTTATAGAGGTTCAAGTTCTAAAAATCACTATTTATGGGCACTAAATTAGAAATTTTGAGTTTCCATGTTGTTGTTGTCCTTGAGAGATTTCGAATAGAACCTCATTTTCCTCAATCCAACACCAAATGACCCAATTATAGTTGTCATAAGTCTTCATAATGGTTTCAAGGGCAAGGTGTTAGACAACTTGCATCGTTGAATTTCAAGGTAGTTAAATCAACATTTGGTAGCCTCATGTTATATTTATGAGTTGATGTCGTTGAAGTTCTTATTGAGGCCTTTCCAATGATAGTTTTTTGTCTAAATTAGATACCTTATGATGACATGGAAACCTTCACAAAATTAAGTCCCTTAGGGGTCCCATTAGCAAATCCACATTTAAAGTGATATCTTTCTAGGGAAAATTGAAGGCCTAATTGGGATGGGTTCAAATTTTTAATTTTGTAGTTGAGATGGTATTGATAGGAAATTTTCAATGACATGCTCCATGTCTCATTTTGATTTTGTTTCTTCTAGATCTATCCTCAGTCTCCTTCAACAAAATTCATAGAAAATTCAAAGCATGTTGACATTGCATGCAAACCAAGAAAATAATTTTTAACTAAAAAAATAAAAAATAAAAGGAGAATACATGATTATGCCACACATGCCTTCATGCGAAAAGGAGAAAAAGGAGGGGCTCCATAGTTGCAAGCTATGGAATGTGACCATTAAGGTGGAAATATTTGAAAATTGACCAAAGAAACGATATTTGTTCCTAACTAGGTAGAGGTTATCTCAAGTAGGGTCTTTATTGAGATAATGACCTACAAGGGACCCATCTATATTATGACCATATATAAATCGAGAAAAAGGGGTGTAAGGAAAAAAAGATAAGGAGGAGAGCCAATACTTTCCCAAAGCATTTGAAGGACTAGGAAAAGATGAATATTATGTAGGAGACCATGGAACACTAGGAGAGGAAGAAGACAAGGATAGAACTAGGTAATATTGGGTGCTACCCAGTAAGAAGTGGCTAGATTTGATAATGGAAAGTCTAAGATAGCCCAAATGGGCTCCCAATTAGAGTAAATATTATATGTTGTTCATATTATATTTTCAAGAGTAAATTAGAGTAATCAAGGTGAGATACATAGCATTCAACAATGATCTCTTGAAAACTCCCTATGACAGGGGTGACTCCACAATGTTTATTAATAAGAAGATGAGTTTCTATTGTACAAAGCCCCATTGATAAGGAGAGGGGTGAGGACTGATGGAAAATGAAATTATTTTGGTTACAATTGTCAAGGATTATAGTGGCAAGTTGGTCTTTGATCTAACAATTATGAGTAAAAAGGAGACTTAGAGAGGGCAATAAATTTCAGTTGTCATTATGAGTAATGAGGGATCTTTTTCAATAGATTTTGTAAGAGGGACTGTTTTTTGTTGGGGAGAACTGTCCAAATATTGGTTTACCCTACAATCATCAAGGGATTTCTCATCTATGTACAAGGATTTGGATGTGAATTATTATTATAACAATAAGCATTTTGCAGGAGTGTCCTTTGGAGCCTTATAATACTTGCCCTAACATGTCATGGGATGAGAAGAGGGGTATAGATTATTGGGATTATCTTCATGCATTGTTTAATAGGAAATAGTATTTGGACTAGGGATAGAAATATGGTTAGGATTATGGAAATGAATGAAGTGAGGGATATTTTCTAATTTATTTTTCACAATGAGGATATCGATAAAACCTTTGTATATGGGGTTTCTCTAAAATAGTTTTACTTCTTTATAAAAAAACTACAAGTTAACCAAAATTATATTTAAAATATCCACAAGTAAACCAAAACACCACATGGAACTTGGCATAAATATAAATATCTACATATTCATGAGGATTGTGAACTTTTACTAGTATAAAGCCTACTTTTTAAAACATGTCAAAACCCTTACCTTTTGATTGTTCTTTCGCCAAATACATTATCCCATACAACTTGATAAGAGTTGTCAAAGAGATGCATTTAGATCACCAAGACCTTCATGAATCATAAAAGACAAATTTTTTATATGATTAAATAATTTATAATAAGAAAATAAGCATGCATTTAGTTATGTAAAATACTCTAGAAAAAAATTAAGTTGTCACATACCTTAATAAGCTTCTCTTTGTTTTGAGAATAGGTTATTCTCTACTAAACAGGGTCAACCACGTGAAGGTGGAAGCTCATATGGCCCCTTCCCCCCCTCACACCGGTCTCAATTTCCCATAACCAACAAATGATTTTCTCTATATAGAAAACATATATACATTAACGCATAACTAGGATAGTCATCAAAACATATGAACATATAAACATCGATAAAGATCCAAAAAAAGGTCATGAAGTTGTACATCTAATTTTCTTTGATTTACAATTTTTTACATTCATAAAACTGACAATTGGGATATCATCATCATCTAAGGACATTGTATTATGTGTGCCCTATCCTTCTATTATTTGTGTGCGCTCAGGTACCATACTTCTGGTACGTCACTGAGAAGGGTTAGCTGGCATCTGTTCAAGGATGTGAATTGGAACAACGAAAATGATCATATCGATATGTTGAAATATATTTGAAATAACTAATTCATTGTTTTGATTAACATTACACTATTGCTCTTTCCTGTCTCTATAGCTCGGACATTTGGTGCATTAATTTCCTATCCACTTGGTTTCTCTCACATTTCACCCTCTCGAGCTACATTCTCTTCAATTTTGAGAAGATAATATATAAGTATAAGTCAGGAAATACATATCTACAATCACTGTAAGTATTTCTAATTCTAAAGCATACATACCAGAATGGGTACTTTGTTCCACACTATCACTGGACATGTGGAACCTAATTGTATGACGTGGTCTTTGTTGAATACTACTTGATTCACTACTGAGGTAGCACTGTTGCTTGAAAACAAACATAAATACTTAGCTAAGGGTGATATAATTTAGAGGTGAGGATGCAAATATTTTGGAATAATACATTGCAAAACTTAGAGCAATTCATGTTAGTATTAAAGATGAGGAGGATCATTTGATCTAATCAAAAAATTCATCGAGTGATTACACTCCCAAGGAAGAATATAAGTTTTTATGTTCCAATGATCATATGGGGGTTCAAGTGTGGTGGTAGAAGAAAGTGTGAAAGTTTAAATGCCATTTAAAAACTGATATTTTCATGTGGTTGATGCTTATTAATAAGGCACTTTCATGGAAAATCCTACAAAAAAGGATTACATATTGTCTTAGGAGGTGTCCTTTGTGCAAGGAAAATGAAGAGTCAAATTTACATCTTATCATGACATGTTCATATGCTATTCATGTATGGGAGGAAGTGAAAGGTTTAACTAGGTTAAGAAATATTTGGAGTGATTCTTCAATTGAGGACGGTTTAAGATCCTAGTGTGAAAATGAGAATGTAAAGAGGTTTAGAGCTTATCCTTTTTTATTATCTTAGGGTATATGGCATATAGTGGGAGAGGACCCCTGGATTGGTTGTGGGGATAAGTTTAGGCTTCCGCTGCATATGATACAACTCCTGAAATAATTACTTAAAGTAATTAATCATTTCACTAGGCTCATAATTGTTTTGTCATAAATATTAGGATAGAACGTTTCTATGAAAATCACATGAAAGAGATTGTACATAGGATATAGTAGTGACCATGAGACATAGGTCAATTACCCTCTTAAACCCCTTTACATTTCCCCTCTGGTGGACTCATAGCTCCATCAGTGTTTTCTCCGACCAATGAGCCTTGAAACCTTTCATTAAATTCAAATTGATCATGTTTATATGTGTTTAAAATCCCATGTTAAGTTTACTTTACAACATGTAGAAAATCATAGTAATGAAAAACATAATTATAATATAAGCAAGATCAAGTTCAAAGGGTTGATAATGGGATATTAAAAATACCTAGGTTTCAATGGTGAAATGAAATGCCACAAACAATAAGACCACATTTGTGAAGCCAAAGAATGTAGAATAATTGGCCTTCTCATCAATAGAAAAAGTTTCAGCCAATGAAGGTGGTATCCCACTACTACCTCGGCCTTCTTGTGGTGGATCAAAGAATGGTAGTGATGAGAAGAGATCAAAAACTTATGCTTTACCGTGACTCAAAAGAAGAAGAAATCCAATCAACAGAGGCAAGAAGGAGAATAAGACCAAAAGGTTTGCATCAAACAATACATCCTTGTTTGTCACTACTATGGGAAGAAAGGCCATAGAACTACTAACTATTGGTAATAAAAGGTATGTTCATTATGTGGGAAGAAATAACATCAGGTGGCATCTTGTTGGGAAAATAAAACCATGTGACACAAGATATGTTTATTTCAAAGGAGGAATGTCAAGAATACTTCTCCAATCCAACGACAAACTTAGAGGCACATGGAGAGGAGTATGTCAAACAATACTTGTAGAATAAATAAGTACTTTTTCCACCAATACAAGTTGAGTGGACATTGGGAATTGGAATTTTTGCAACTTCGTCCATAGCTTCAACCTGAAAACTGCACTACCAAGAGAAGAGTGTGGGAAGTGAATACTAATCGAGATAAATTCCTCACTACATTTCCAAATCAAAGAGGATAAGATGTCGAAGGAATGATAAAATCATAGGAAGTTTGTATCACCATCAAATAGGATAGCAAGCTAATGGAAACCACCAAGGTGACCGCATCCCATTTGCTACATGTAATATTTCAAAAGAACCCCTTCTTGGAGATGTACCAAACACTGATGCATAGAGTTCAATGACCTCAGAGGTGGGTTCTTGAGAACTTCATGACAACTTCCACAAAAAAAAAATGTTGAATGATGAATTGTGATTGCACACAAAGGTTGTCATCCAAATGGAATTTTTGCAGATATTGAATGCTTGTAATCATGTGCAAGCATCAAAGAATTATTTTCATGCCAAGAATAAATTGATCCTAGCAAAATAACACGGCCCACACTTCCCTTATGGAATTGTTACATGATGGCATAGACTAGTGTTCAATTTGACTTTATTGACTACCAAGATGGACCATCTCCAAGTTTGAAAGAGATGGGAATGAATGTTGAATGTTAGGTTTAGATATGGAGATTTCTCGGAGTTCAGAGTCAATGTGCAAACTTTTTCATTGTGGGAATGAGTGAGCTAGAAACTAGAGCCAGATCCATATCCAAAACTAGAGATAATAGCTAGAGCCATGAGCCAAGGCCAAAGATAAGGTCAGAGATAAAACCAAGATCCAGAGTCAAATCCATGTTCGAGATAGGTAGACAGAAGACACATTGATCCAGATTAGTTTCCTTCAAGCGTTTGGAGACCAAAAAGTTTCTCAATGCGAAGGTGTGATCTTAAATGGATCTAAATAAATGAATGGTTGTAAGACTCAATATCTTCAAGTGTAAGTATGAAATTAATGAAGATTATATAAACTACTAAATACAATGTTAATGTAAAAAAAATTAGAGAAAAGATGGAAAAGAAAAATAATAATAGAAGAGAAGACTAAGGAATGGTAAATGAAAGGTCATTCCCTTTGGCATTTCCATTACCCCAACTCTCCTTTTTTATTCCTATACTTTCACTCTCAAAGTGTACCTTTTTGGGCTAGGAGAGGAGAGGATGGATAGACAACCATGAAATCATTGTATTGAGAGAATGTTGAAGTAGACTTAACATCAATTCAATGTTGGTTTTACCATTTGGGTTTCTAGGGTAAATATGGTGTCATAATTATGTCTTGAATTTCTCTGAGATTTCTATGTGATTGCACTCTATGTATTCATGTTTTAATTCTAATTTAATGGCCTTCAGTTAATAGTGAGAGTGTAAATGATAGAGATATATAATCAAACTTGTGGATTTACTGTATTATTACTTTTCCTTGTTTAATAGAGAGTATAACAATTGTATTACTACCACTATAGAATGCATTTACGAGCCTAGATATTAATGGTTGTCATCTCATATCCATTGCATTTTTGTAAAAAATTATAATTTGGATCCATTCTTGTTTTTGGATGAATTTTTCTTTTATTCGGGTTCAAATTTCCACCACGGTCTGCAATTTCACTTTCTCTGGTCGATTTCCCACTAGCCTAGTCAATTTCACATTGGCCTAGGACATTTTCATTTCCCTATGTGACTTCACATTAGCTTGGGTCAATTTAATTTAACCCAAGCCAATTCAATTCCTTCCTTTAGTCGATTTAACTCTACCTGGTCGATTCTTCATCCCCCTTATTGATCCCTCACCTATATAATAAATTGTTTACGTTACCTAGGTGTTGGATGCTTCCCATAGGTCATACGCCCATTTTCTTGTAGAGGTGAGGTCGTATGGGCTATAAGCACCTCTAAAATTCTACACATTCTTATTTCATGGGGTCTTGAGGTAGTACACTACTTTGGTGGGTCGTTTCACTACTACCCTTGACTCTACTTTGGTGGGTCATTTCACTATTACCCTTGACTCTACATTGAGCGATTTCCTATAGACATATTGTTTTTTATTAAATCAACCTACAAACAACAATTTAATTTTCTAAATCAATCCTATGCAACATTAATTCACTCCCTCAACCATTTTGTTCATCATTTTGTTATCTTACTCAAAATTCCGAGCAGTAAATTAAAACCTCATATGTTGTTAATTCCTACAGTAAATAGTAGGATTGTGGACATAGGTATTGATTAAAACCTTGGGCTAATGTGAGTTTGAATTGGAACATTGTCACTAGAGTTGAATTACATGGGAGATCAATTCATGTGCTCTATTATTCCATAGCTTGACACACATTAAACCTACAATATGTACGCACAATAATGAAAGGAGATGAGGTGGGATTATATCAAGGAAATTGAATGGCCATTGAGCTGAGTTAAATTTGCATCAAAACTTGTATAGAATAACTATCAAAGGATAAGCTATCATTAGAAGTTAATATGATCATTGGCATTTTGGTCTTGAGAAATCTTATGAGAATTAGAGGGTTGTATAAAACTATTTTTGTGAGCATATTTAGTGATTGGCCAATAAAACTTAGTTGCAAACACATATTTACATTCTCGTTACCTTTTGGTTGAGATAA
>ML777538.1:1074260-1089548 GCA_009831015.1 Picea engelmannii | reverse complement strand
TGAAATCAAGAATTATAAAACTTAAGAAATTATAATTGTTTGTTTTAATAATTAATTATTTGTTTGTTTAATAATTAATTATTTGTTTGTTTATTAATTTTTATTTAATAAGAGCTGACTGGATAATGTTTATAAATTAATATTTAGAATTATTCATATTGGCTAGGGTAGGGATCCAATTTTGACTAATTTTCCATCCATCATCTCTGTTTAGATTGTTAGGTTGTTTTTCAATTTCGATTTCTTCTCTGAATTTTCTATTGTGATAGTGCTCTATCTTGGCAAGGATTTTGGTCTCTTCAATACGAATGTGATGCTTAGTTTTATCTGAGTGTTCTGCGAGAGATGAGGGACGAGTGTGATTGTGTTTGATGTCAGCGGTATGTTCTTGAATCCCAATTCTAAAGGAACGACCTGTTTCTCCTATGTATTGTTTACCACACGAACACGGGATCATATAGACGCCTTTTTGTTCTATGGGATCAACAAAGTCTTTGACTGACCTGAGGGAATTCCTAATAGTGTTTAAGGGTTTGAAAGTTTCCCCAATGTTTTTCTTTTTTAAACTCCTTTCAAGTTTGTCTGTAGTTCCTTGTATGTAGGGTAAGTAAACCTTAGTCACATCATTATTTGTTTGTTCTTTATTCCTAGGTGTTTTGGTGGAATTTTGAAAGGCTTTCATTACCTGATGTTTTTTATAGCCATTATTTTTAAAAACATTGAGGAGGTGATTTTTCTCTTCCTCTAAGTGTTCATCATTAGAAATTCTAAAGGCTCTAGTGGCTAAGGTGTTTAGAACACCTAGTTTTTGGGAAGGGTGATGATGGGAATCGGCATGAAGGTATTGTTCAGTGTGAGTTTTCCTCCTATAAAATTGATGGGATAAGGATCCATCGGGTCTTTTTGTGACTCCGACATCTAGAAAAGGAAGACTATCATTATTTTCAACCTCCATAGTGAACTTGATGTGATCAGATTGTTTATTAAGGTGAGTCACAAATTCATATAATTTGTCACAACCATGGGGCCATATGACAAAGGTATCATCAACAAACCTATTCCAGTAATTAGGTTTGAAGGGTGAGGAGTTCAGGGCATTTTTTTCCAAATCTTCCATGAATAAATCGGCTATGATGGGAGAGAGGGGGGATTCCATAGCGACCCCACATCTTTGTTGATAAACGTCGCCTTGGAAACTAAAGAAAGTGGATTTCAGGCAAAGTTCAACTAAGTTGGCATTGCCTAGGTCAGTGATGTTTTTGATGACTTTAATTTCTCCGTCAATGGGAATTTTAGTGAAGAGAGAAACAACATCAAAGCTCATGAGGATGTCATCCTTGTCCAATTTAATGTTTTTGATCTTGTTTACAAAGAAAGAGGAGTCTTTAACAAAGGAGCTAGTGTTTCTGACTAAGGGTTTGAGTTTATGAGCTAGGTATTTTGCAAGTTGATAAGTAGGGCTACCTATTGTGTTGACGATGGGTCTAAGATGGGCCCCTTCCTTATGAATTTTAGGGAGTCCATATATCCTAGCGGTGGAGGGGCAACTAACAATCAATTTCTTTTTATCATCATCTTTTACGTTGCTTAATTTAATGGAATTGGAAACTTCTTTTGCAATCTTATTTAAGGGGTTTTTATTGACTTTCTTATAACTTCCACTGTTATTGAGGTGATCAAACATTTTTTCAATGTAGTTTTCCTTATTCATAATGACAACAACCCCACCTTTGTATGCTTTTAGAACTACTAAATTCTTGTTATTGTTTAGGGATATTAGAGCCAAAATTTATTCTTTGGTGATATTACTCTTTGGTGGTTTTACTCTACGGAGAATTATTGAGCATTCTTGTCTGATTTTGATGCAGCCGCACCCATAGGCACGCCCGCTCATAGGATATTCTCTTCCCTCAGCCCAAAGAACGACAAGGTTCTTCTATTTCCGTATCGGGAAATATTCTCCCACAGATCTTCTCGTGCAATCCCCCTCTCTTTACTTATCGGGGAATCAGACTTCGCGACTTCACAATGTCAAAGTTCGATCACTGGGATCTCTAATCCCCGAGACCCGATGCAAGTCAATGCTGACCTCTTCCCGTTTCTTATAGGGACTTTTCCTATCACGATTTTTCCACTCGCGATATCAAGCAACTCAGTTCTCTGACTCCCGAGTCCCGACGCGCTGAAATTCCGACACACGAGTGAGTTGACTATTCAATGCCTTTACTCCATCGACATTTCAGAGTTTGTGGGATCGTGAATATTGATGTCAATGTCTCGACATTTCTCACTGTGAAACCCCGATGACTTGTGCTACCTATCCTCCACCAACTTTGTTGTGGTCCCACACTATCCTTTTACCATCGGTACATCGCGTTTCGTGAATCCAAACTGTCTGATTATCTTGTCCTCAAGACCTCTGATATACCGAATTCCGATTTCGTCAGACTTCCTGACACGCATCCCCACTGATGGACGGCTCTAATCTGTCGGGATATCGCGCTTCGTGATTTCACAATTCTCGTTGCAATGCGTTGGAGTTTCAATCTACAAAACCCCTATGCATGATATTACGTGTAGATCCGATGGTCCTTGTGGTTCGGATCGATGGCTCTACCCCTCCTGAGATTTATACCTCCATAGAAAACGATGTCGTATCTCCCTTGCACCTCCGTGAGATCTGACGGCACATGGGATGTCATGAATTCTCCTCGGAGAATACCGAACGTCTGCTCCCCCTTTGATGATTCTGCGAAATGACTGTGTTCCTTTTGTGGAACTTGTTCCCCTTGCGTTGAAACCTGTGACGCTTTTGTTAACCTTCAAGTCTCAACTTCCCTGCACTATCCTTCAATGAATTTGAAGGCCTATCCTTCCTGAGCTTTTCCCACGACCTCCAGGTCCTTCAAGAAAACTTCTTGCACACACTCCTTGCGGCAAATCTTCCACAACATCTAAGTGTTGAATCCCCTCGACTCTGCGCACACCTGCAGCAGCAGCCCTTCAAAGATCCACTCAGGCTCGCAACCCTGAGACTTTTACCTGGCCTACGCACCCCTTGCACGGCTCCTGTGCCCAACTGCACCCTTGGGATGAATGAGAACAAAAGTTATCTCTATATGAACCCTCTGTCAACGCACTCCTTGCGGAAAAATTTGACTGCACTCCTTGCAGGAATCTCTGGCTCAATTAGAGAAACAATTGAAACTCATTCCTTCTTCCTCACAGACTTCAATTCAACATGAAATCATATACACAGCATATAAAAGAAAATGTATAACAGGAAGCAAACATTCATGAGCATATTAACATCAATACACAGAGAACAACACAAAACCATGAATTTGAATCAAAGCTCTTCTATTAATTCACATGTCTATACATGGGTGTTCTTACATAGTTCTCTGCATGCTCTTTCTCTTCTTGGATTGATAATGAAAATGCACAATGAGGGTGTCTATATCTCGTTTCCCTCTTGCGCTCTCAAACAGTCTAGTCTAGAATTAAATTCTATCTACTTTACATTAACTATTTTAAATGCCATCTACCTACTAAGGACGAGAGCTTAAAGGCTCAAGGTCCATTACAATATACAACTGCGCTTCATTTTAATGACTCATTTAATATTTGCGCAACAACTTCCAAGGTGTTTGAAAAATTTGTGTTGTCTTGTCCAACTATCTTCCACTTCCGCGTTGGCTCGCTTGATGTGTCGGCGATGCTCCTGCATCATACTCCCTCGCTTGAAAACTTTCATGTGCTCCTATCCATGATCTCTTGCATGGTATGTCCATGCTTTTGTATCTCTTCTTCAGTCTCCCAACTGGCATCTTCAACTTGGTGGTTCTTCCACTTGACCAGATACTCTAATTATTTCTTTCGCCTAGTCCTCTTACTCACTCTCTTATATAGTATGCACTCCATCTGCGGCTTCTCTGCAACTGGCATTTTCTTCGTCCACTGGATCACTGGCTGCTCAGTTCCAGTCTCTGCTTCTCCAACCCTGTATGGGTATAAATCTACGACATTGAATATCAGAGATATTCCGATCCCATCCGGTAACTCAATCTCATAAGCATTTGCCCTGAATTTTCTCAAGACCTTACATGGACCGATTTTCTTCATCTTTAACTTATTGTATGTTCCTCTCAGGAACCTTTCATTTCTGAAATGTGCCAGAACTAGATCACCAACCTGAAACTAAAGTTGTCTCCTCCGCTGGTCGGCTCTGCACTTATATTCATGACTTGAATTTTGCAGTCGCTCCTTCACCTGGTAGTGAAGTCCCTTCATTGCCTCTGCGAACTCTTTTGCACTAGCACTCCTAGTCACAGTCTATTCTGAATCTCTCAGTTTAGAAACTCCTCTCGACTTCATAACATAGACAACCTGAAATGGACTATGTCCTGTGCTCCAATTCACTGAGTCATTGTATGCAAACTCTACCTGTGGTAATATGTGGTCCCACTGGCTGTGGTGCTCTATCACCAAGCTTCTCAGCAAGTCTCGTAGACTTATGTTGACCACTTCCATCTGTCCATCCTTCTGAGGATGATAAGATGAACTAAACATCAAATTAGTCCCCAACTTCTTCCATAAGTTCCTCCAAAATTTCCCTATGAATTTCGTGTCTCTGTCAAAAACTATACTTTTCGGCAACCCATGAAGTCGAATGACCTCTTTGAAGAATAGATTTGCAATGTGAGTTGCATCACTGGTCTTCTGGCATGGGATGAAGTGTGCCATCTTGGAAAATCTATCCACCACCACAAAGATTGAATCAACACCTCTTTGTGTTCTTGGCAACCCCAATACAAAATCCATTCTTATCACATCCCACAACCTCTCTGGTATGGGCAATGGTTGATAAAATACCGCATTCTACTTCCTCCCCTTCGAATGCTGGCAAATTCTACATCTTTCAACGAATCTCTTGACATACGCTCGTATTCCCAGCCAAAAATATGACTCATTCAATTTCGTGAATGTTTTTTCATGGCCAAAATGCCCTGCTAATCCTCCACTATGTTTCTCCTTTAACAGATTCTCCCTCATGGAGAATTTCGGAATACACAGTTGATTACCTCTGAATATTAATACTTCCAGGATCATATATTCGACCCACTAGCTTCTATCTCTGAGAACTGGATTCTCAGCTGCTTCATACGCTTCCCCGAAATCCTGATCATTTGCGTACATGTCCCTGAGATCATCAAAACCCAATGTTTTGACTCGAAACTCCTGCAACAAAAAACACTTCCTGCTCAAAGAATCAACCACTTTGTTAGTAGTATGCAAAATGTGTTTAATCGCAAATGTGAAATTATGCATATACTCTACCCATTTTACATGTCTTTGATTCAACTTCTCCTGTTGAGTCACAAACTGTAATGTGTGGTTATCACTATATAAAACGAATTCTTTTGGGATCAAGTAATGCCTCCACTTCTTCAGTGCCTGGATGATGGCATAAAATTCCTTGTCATATGTGGAGTATTTCACCTTTTCCTCATTTAACTTCTCACTGAAATATGCAATCGGTCTGTCTTCCTAACTCAAGACCGCTCCTATGGCAAACCCGCTTGCATCACATTTCACTTGAAACATCTTTTGGAAATTCGGCAACACCAAAACTAGTTGTTTCGTGATCTTCTGCTTCAACAGATTGAAGCTCTTCTCAGCCTCTTCTATCCAGTGAAAAGTTTTATGTCTTTTTTTCACTATATCCATCATCGTTGCGCTAATCTCACTGAAATTTCTGATGAACTTTCGGTAGAAACTAGCTAGTCCATGAAAACTCCTCACCTCAAAAATATTTCTTGGTGATGGCCAATTTTTAGTTACCTCCACCTTATCTGGATCCATCCTCAACTCATTTGTCGAAATAACAAATCCCATATAAATGAGTTCTATCTTCATGAATGAGGACTTCTTCATATTAATCAACAACTTCTCCTGCTATAGTTTCTGCATCACTGTAGCCAAATGCTTCAAGTGCTCTACCACTGATTTACTATAAACCAGTATGTTATCCAAGTATACGATGGCAAATTTCCTGATGAACTCCCTCAGGACTTCATTCATCAACCTCATAAAGGTACTTGGCGCATTTGTTAAGCCAAACGTCATAACAATCCATTCATACAAACCCTCGGTTGTTTTGAATGTTGTCTTCTATTCATCGCCTTCTCTCATGTGAATATGGTGATATCCTCTTTTCAAATCAATCTTTGAAAAGTACCTTGCTCCACTCAAGCAATCCATTAGATCATTCATTCTTGGCAATGGAAACCTGTACCTAATGGTTATCTTATTGATCGCCCTCGAGTCGGTACACATCCTCCAGCCTCCATCTTTCTTCGGACTGAGTACTATTGGAACAACACACAGACTCAAGCTTTCCCTGACTAACCCTTTGTCCAACAACTCCTGGACTTTCCTTTTAACCTCCTCATTCTCTTGCGGTGTCAATTTGTACATGGCTTTATTTGGCAAACTAGATCCTGGTATGAGGTCTATATGATGAATCACACTCTTGACTGGTGGCAACGAACGAGGTAGTTCATCCACTATAATGTCAGCGAACTCTTCCAACAGTTCCTGAACTTCATCCGGTAAATCATCCGCTCTTGTACTAGTCAGAACAATCCTCGATTTTATGACCATGAAGAATTGTGGATCTTCTTTCTTCTTCACCTCCATAAGAAGCTCCTTCCCACTCATGAGAAGTACCATGTTTCTCACTTGCGGCTTCACCTCCTTATCCTTGATCGGAAGCAACATGTGAGTTCTCCCATTCTTCTCTAAGGTATACGTAATCATCTTCCCATCATGAATTACATTCCTATCATATTTCCATGGTCTACCCAACAATAGATAACAAACATCCATAGGAATGACATCACATAAAATCTTATTATTATATCCTCCTATCTTGAATTCAATGAAGCATTGTTTAGTGACAGTTACGTGGTGTCCTTTTTGTAGCCACGAAACTTTGTATGGGCTTGGATGATCAGTCCTCTCCAGCTCCAGTTTCTCTACCATCTCCGTAGATACGCGATTATCCATGCTACCACCGTCAACAATGACCTTGCATACCCTATCCTTGGTTTTGCAAGTAGTCCTGAAAAGTCTGGTCCTTTGGACTGAACTTTCCACCTCCTTCTCAGGTGTCAAAAGAAATTTTCACATCATGAGCGATCTTCCACCTTCAGCGTCTTCTGCCTCAACATCTCACCTATGTGCCTCGGTGATGTGAGCTTCCCCGATGTCCTTCTTTTTTTCTGGACACTCGTAAGACTTGTGGCCATTCTTTCTGCATGTGAAGCATGTGATTACTCCACCTCTTCCTCTTCCTCTACCTCTAGTACGAGGAAAAGTGTTGTGGTCAGCATAATCTCCCCTCTGCTCATTATGTTGTCCTCTTTGTTCTGCATATTGTTTCCCTCGCTGTAAACTTCCATCCCTCTCTGTACGAGTCTGAGGTTTCTTCCATTCCTCCTTGGGCTTCTGATATTTGTTCTGGGAAACTGCCTTGCCTCTGGGATGACTTCTGCCTTGGCCCCTCTGACTTTTCTTTTGGCTCATCTTCTCTTTTGCTTTCAGAGCCATCTGATAAGCATCTTCCACCTTTCGGATGGTTACCATGCTCATCTCATCCTGGATATCATATCTCAGGCCATTCATGTATCTGGAAACTTTTTCATCATCACTCTCTCGATGACCTGCCCTGATGTTCAGTCGATAGAATTCCTCAGTGTATTCTTTCACTGTCATCAGCTTTTGTCTCGGGTTCTACATCCTCCTGAACAAAGTAATTTGATAATCTCTCGGGATGATTTTTTCCTTAATCTTTGCAATCATTCGATCCCAACTTTTAATTTTCTTCTTGCCCTTGTAGCGTCTATCTGCTTGTAGTTCATCCCACCACAATGTTGCATGTCCCTTCAAGCCTGTGACAACATGCTTGACCTTCTTGTCCTCTTCGACATCTTTATAGTCAAAGTAAGTATCTAGAACTCTAATCCAATCTAGAATCTCTTCTTCATCCAAGTTTCCCTCATAAACTGGAATGTCCATCTTTGCCTTCGCACCCATTCTGGCGATAGCTCTAATCAAACACTCGTTTGATGCATGTTCAGCTGCAACTTATTCCTCTCGTTCAGCCTCTATTTCACTATCGGAATCACTCAGATCTCTTGCACTAGTTGTGCATCTTTGCGTTGTCTCCATGTCCTCGAGTCTTGCCCGGAGGTCACACATTTGCCTCTCCATTTCTAGATTTGTTACCTTCCTGCCTCTTCTTCGTGCCTCCCTATCCTCTGGATCGAGTGTCTATCTATCTTTCCTTGGCGACATGGTGAATTTTCTTCTTCTCCTCTATAGAAAGCAAAGAGTCTTTCTGTGATCTGATACCACTCTACGTTGTGTATCAGAGTAATCCTTACCTCTTATGCCTTCCTCGCCTAAAATATACAAACAAGAATCTGAAGCTCTGATACCACTCTGACGCAGTCGCACTCGCAGGCATGCCCGCTCACAGGATCTTCTCTTCCCTCAACCTGAAGAACGCCAAGGTTCTTATATTTCCCTATCAAAAAATCTGCTCCCACAGATCTTATCGTGCAATCCCCCTCTCTTTACTTATCGGGGAATCAGACTTCGCGACTTCGCGAGGTCAAAGGTCGATCATTAGGCTCTCGAATCCCCGAGACCCGATGCAAGTCAACGCTGACCTCTTCTCATTTCTTATCGGGACTTTTCCTATCGTGATTTCGCCACTCACGATATCAAGCAACTCAGTTCTCCGACTCTCGAGTTCCGACGCGTCGAAATTTTGACACACGAGTGAGTTGACTATTCAACGCCTTTACTCCATTGGCATTTCAGAGTTCGCGGGATCACGAATCCTGATGTCAATGTCTCAGCACTTCTCTCTGCGAAACCCCGATGACTCGTGCCACCTATCCTCCACCAACTCTGCTGTGGTCCCACACTATCCTTTTACCATCGGTACATTGTGTTTCGTGATTCCAAACTATCTGATTATCTTGTCCTCAAGACCTCTGATATACCGAATTCTGACTTCGTCAGAATTTCTAACACGCGTCCCCACTGATGGATGGTTCTGATCTGTCGAGATATCACGCTTCGCGATTTCGCAATTCTCGTTGCAATGGGTTGGAGTTTCAATCTACGAAATCCCGATGCACAATATTACGTGTAGATCCAATGGTCCTTGTCACTTGGATTGACGCCTGTGCCCCTCCTGAGCTTTATACCTCCAGAGAAAATGATGTCGTATCCCCCTTGCACCTCCATGAGATCTGACGGCTCATGGGATGTCGTGAATTATCCTCGGAGAATATCAACCGTCCGCTACCCCTTTGATGATTCTGCGAAATGACTGTGTTCCTTTTGTGGAACTTGTTCCCCCTGCATGCAAACCTGCGACGCTTCTGTTAACCTTCAAGTCTCATCTTCCCTGCACTGTCCTTCAACGAATTTGAAGTCCTATCCTTCCTGATCTTTTCCCACGACCTTCAGGTCCTTCAAGAAAACTTCTTGCACGCACTCCTTGCGGAAAATCTTCCACAACGTCTAAGTGTTGAAGCCCCTCAAATCTGCGCACACCTGCAGCAGCAGCCCTTCAAAGCTCCACTCAGGCTCGCAACCCTGAGACTTTTACCTGGCCTGTGCACCCCTTGCATGGCTCCTATGCCCAACTGCACCCTTGGGATGAATGAGAACAAAAGTTATCTCTGTATGAACCCTCTATCAATGCACTCCTTGCAGACAAATTCGACTGTACTCCTTGCAGGAATCTCTGGCTCAATTAGAGAAACAATTGAAACTCATTCCTTCTTCCTCACAGACTTCAATTCAACATGAAATCATATACACAACATATAAAATCAAATGTATAACAGGAATCAAACATTCATGAGCATATCAACATCAATACACAGAGAACAACACAAAACCATGAATCTGAATCAAATCTCTTCTATTAATTCAAATGTCTGTACATGGGTGTTCTTACACAACTCTCTGTATGCTCTTTCTCTTCCTGGATTGATAATACAAATGCACAATGAGGGTGTCTATATCCCATTTCCCTCTTGCGCTCTCAAACAATCTAGTCTATAATTAAATTCTATCTACTTTACATTAACTATTTTAAATGCCATCTACCTACTAAGGACGAGAGCTTAAAGGCTCAAGGTCCATTACAATATACAAGTGCGCTTCATCTTAATGACACATTTAATATTTGCGCAACAACTTCCAAGGTGTTTCAAAAATTTGTGCTGGCTTGTCCAGCTATCTTCCACTTCCGTGCTGGCTCGCTTGATGTGTTGGCGATGCTTCTGCATCAGATTTCTTCTTTAACATTATATAAGAGGTTTTTATTACTATTTTCGATGCTTCATAAGATAACTTCAATAGGAATTTTGCAGGATTTGTATTGCTCCTGGTATCCTCATAGTGTGCTATCATTTCTTTCGTGAAAATTGTCCAAGTAACGAGTGATTTGCGAGAACAAAGCCATCGATACCTTACAAATTGATTAGGTTCTAAATATAAATAAGTAATGCGTACCTTTTGTGTATGTGGCACATTATCGAGATTAAAGAATTGCTCCATCTGAAGTATCCATGTGATTGGGTCCTTGCCATCAAACTTCCTCATATCAATCTTAGGAATGTGGTTGGTATTCAAACCAAAGTTGGAGTTTCTCCATTCTTGATTCACCTTGCTTGTGTCCTCATCATGAATTTCATGGGATGCATTTTCACTTTCAGGTGTCTTCTCTGTGCCAAAATGTTTCAATACTACCATGATCTCCCCTTTTAAACCATCCATATTAGTATCCAACATAGCTTCCATTGAATCCATATTCTTTTGTTGTTCATTTATGTCCCTACGCATTTATTCACCTTCATAAAGAGTCCAAGTAGGATTTTATGGAGGCTTATTTGGTGTATAAGTTCCCCTTTTTGGTGGCATGTTGGCCAAGTATCACTTTTGAACCTTGATTTTGAGGTGGTTCTTCTAGAAAATATTTCTTCTGTTGTATCTCCTAAATTTTTGCCCTTCTAGGTATGAAACTTTATTTTATGTAGTTCTATGATATTTCTTCTCTACAATGCCATAGGTCTGATCAAAATTGGATGTTGCAAGTGGAATTTATGATAAATTCCCCACAACTTGCCGATTTTTGGCCTTTCCAAGAGATCTCACTTATATAGCATGCCCCGCACAAAATAATTGATATAAAATTCTGGAACTTGCACTAGAATTACTACAGGTTGTCCATGATCCAATGAAACTAGTCCCACTCAATTTGGATACTCTAGGAAAAAGTTATGATTGTTTTACTTGGAACACCTTCTTGAGACTAGTCAATAGGACTAGTTAGATACCCTATCTTACACATGGTGTATCTACAAATTTAAGATGACCCAGAGGATGAAATTTTTACAATAGATACCTTACTAATTTTTGTAAATATAATATGGAGTTCAGGGTATGAAACGTTACATAAAAGGTTTTATAGAGAAAATTCTGCAATGACTCTGTTCAGGATGATTCCAGAACCCTATCTTGTACAGGCTGTATCTCGTAAAGTATAAGGCCTCAGGAGCTGAATTTTGAAACCAATGTACCTTGATATATCTAATAAATATCCCCCAAGTCGTTCTTTCTGAAACATTGTAGAAAAAAAGTTATAGAAAAAATTCCAAGGTATCTATGATCTAGCAGTCTAACCCCAAGACCTTGAGCTCTGATACCATATGTTAAGAACCAAATATCAATATAGCATAGAAAAACCTTAGAAAAAGTACTCAACGCCTTGAAAAAGAGATAATTTCATATAATAATCCTCTTCAAGGGGCAACCTCCTTTTACCCCACTTAAATGTTCAAGTACAAGATGATTCAAAATGAAAATGTCTCCTTGGTATATATAGGAGACTAGGAGGTATAATTATAACTAATGGCCTAAAGCCAACATAAATAAAATAATAGTACTAATATAATATTCCCCAATTAAGGGGTAATGAGTCAATATTAGGGCTTAACACTATCATGTTCACTAAATAATAGTGAAGATTAATTTGGCACTCAGACCTACATTAAGAGCATAAGTCTTGAAGCCAAGAACTAGTGTCATGTGAATAGTACCTTATATTGTTTTGCAATTTGGGTTTGCCACAATGCAGTTTGATTTTTACTATACATAGAGATAAACATGCACCCAATTGAGGCTTCTAGTTTAGTTTTAAGTTTGAGCTAATTTAGGCTTCAAGTTTAGTTAAGTGTTAGAGCCCAACCCAGGCCCTCTAATTTAGTTAACATTTACAATTTAATAGAGTGGAAGCCTTGGTTATGATGAACTCCATCAATGATATCTATTCTATCACATCTCACATGGGTATTTAGTCAATTCCATAATTATCCTAGTCACATTCCTACAACGTCTGAATGAAAATGGGTGGCAGGATTGTTTTGACATTTTGGCTTGCATTTTTGTTTGGAAAAAAGAGCCTTTTTCCCTTTATTTCACTTCTATTCTCCTCCAAATATTTCTAAAAGTCCTAAGGGATACGAGAAATGTTGTGTTTAGATGACATTGAAATCAAGGGAAAGAGGTCAGGAAGTCAAGAGATAGGAGAAAGAGGTCATACCATTTCCTCTAGTCGTGTGCCCTCCTCTAGTGCAAAAACGTCTGCCCTCCTCCTTTGTAAATTGTGTGCCCTAGCCTATGCAAATCGTGTTCCCTCCTCCTCTGCAAATCATTTTCCCTAGCCTCTACAAATCATGTACCCTTTTCCTCTACAAATTGTGTGCCCTCCTACTTCTCCTGTCCTCCAAATCGTAACCGTGCGCCAAATCCTCCTGCGTGCGAGTCATAATGGCTAGACTGTGGTGGGTGGACTATGGTGGCGTGGACTATGGTGTGTGTGGAATGTGGAGTGATAAATGTCATGGACTGTGTGTATTTCCTTTGCTGCAGGCCACACAATTTTGAACTGAATTTAAATTTCATTTTTGGTTTTAAAAATTTGTTTTTAATATATATATATAATATATAATATGTATTATATATATAATATATAATATGTATTATATATATAATATATAATATATATTATATATTATAATATATAATATATATTATAATATATAATATATATTATAATATATAATATATATTATAATATATCATATATAATATACAACCCAAACATGAAATCATGAGACATACTGGAGTTGTGGATTTGAACCTGGGTTAGGAGTTGGCGTTTTAGAGGTTATGGGTTAATGGGTTAGTGATTTGGAGTCTAGTGGGAATTAGTGGGTTAGTTGTCAAGAATTAGTTTGTTAGGGGTTGCGAGTTAGTGGGTTAGTATTTTTAGCCTATATAATGGGTTTGTGTGTTCAACATTAGGGGTTATTGGTTTACAGGGTTAGCGATTACTAGGTTAGATGTTAGTTCATTAATTATCACTAGGAGTTAGTAAGTTAGATGTTAGTCAATCAGTTTTCATTGGGGGTTAACGAATAAGTGACCATTAGTGGTTGGGTTTTAGGGGTTATGGATTTCTCTTTTGGTGGTTTAGGGATCATTAGGGGATATAAATTTAATTGGTTGGTGTGTTAGGAATATTGGTTAAATCTCAATTAGTCATTTAATAGGTTAGTAAGGAATAATTTGTTGTGTTAGTGCTTAGTGGGTTAGGATTTAGTGTCTTAGTTGTCATCCAGTTAGAGTTTAGTGGGATAATTTTCATCCATGGTTAATGGGTTAGGGTTATGTGTTACCGGGTTAGTATATTTAGGGTTAGTGAGCTAGGTATTAGGGGGTTAGTGCATTAGGGTATCAAGGATTAGTGGGTTATGGGTTAGTATGGATAATGTGTTGGGGATTAGAAGTCATAGATTCACATGTTAGTGTGTTAGGGATTAGGAGTTAGTGGTTATGGGTATAATTAGGTTAATGGTTAGTGGGATAGACATTAGAGTGTTTTTTTTAGAACTAGACAAATTTGTAATTTCCTTGGATAATTACCTAGGCGAGACACAAGTTCAAATCCAGCTAAATTCCACTATAACACATAGATTACTGCCAACGAATTGCAACCCAATGCCTAGAAATACAATTATGACATAACAAGAGTCAATAAGTTCAAAGACACATGTGCAAGGGGGTCCCACTCCTGGGGGATTTGTCCATAAATAATTTGAAAATGGGACATTTAGAGATCTATCATAGAACATCGTCTCGACTTATGTTCTTTGCATGGAAATCCATAAACGGTGCTATACTTTGGCACCTGAACAACCGCTGGAAACGTGGAATTATCGAAATATAACGAAGAACTTTGCGAGACACCTTCTTTGATGCTTTATCGGTTCGATATCTACTTATTTGAGATTGTGGGAATTCAATTTCTAATGCATATTGTCCATAATATATGATATGATCATTAGGACATGCATCAATATCCTGATAGTCCATTCCAATTTCTTTCATAATCACGGATATTTCTCGATATGTGCATGGAAAAATATTCGACGTTGGTAATAGAACATCACCTAACAATCTACAAAATTCTAAAGATTTAGTCAATGTAAACAATATTCAACATCAATATATCATCCAATATACTAATTTACAAATTAGAAAACAATAGAAATATAGGAAAAAAATGAACCTTTTAAGTATTTGTGAACATGCAGGCATAAATAATTAACAATTTAAATATCTTAGTATATGTGTGAGACATGTGTTTGATAAACCATTCAAAATCTCTAGGTTCACCAAAAACAATATAGAAGATAAAAGATTTATTGTTGAGCCTTCATAAAGACGTTGACGTGACTTCTCGAGTAGAGGATCAACATCATGACTATCATCCTGGTTGTCCTCATCCATTGGAGAAAATGTGTCTTGGATCAATCTATGTATCTCATATTCCTGATTTGAATCACTAACGTTATCTCCATCCATATTATCATTAATAACTTCATCAACAACTTCAATATTCTGATCTTAAAGTTCATTTTCATGTAAAGTAGTATTTCTGCTAGTACTTGGAAAATAACTCTTTCGAGGTCGACACTTTGGGGGCATTGTCTATATATTTAAAAACAACATAGAAAAGTTAGTGTGTATAGAAAATATAAAAATCTCGATAAGAAATATAATTACTAAAATTCATGACATACTGATTATTACAGAGAATACATTAAATATTGAATCCTCTTACCAAGGGAC
>ML777538.1:1020446-1050034 GCA_009831015.1 Picea engelmannii | reverse complement strand
GGCGGTTGTAAGAATTTATCAGGTGCTAAGGTCTCACGGTCAACTAGGCTGTCTCAACATCATTCTCAACCGACGTGCCCTTCAGGACGCACTACGTGCTCCAAGGGTGCCACTCGCCTCGATCGCTTCTGTCGCGCGACGTGTCGTTCAGGACGCACCACGTGCTCCAAGGGTGCCACTCGCGGACTTGTAATTCTTTGCGCGACGTGCCCTTCAGGATGCACCACGTGCTCCAAGGGTGCCACTCACTAGCTTGACGGATTGGTAGACTCTAAAACCCCTGGAGTCAACACTCCGCCAGGTGAATCTTGTGGGAGACTAAGGGATCTAAGGAATAAGGCCCCCGCCTTATTGCGCGCCCTTTAGAATCATCGTGAGCGAATGTTGCAGTCTTCCCTCACGGCATCGTGGATCCCCTCGAACTAGGTAATCGTTAACCTACAGTTCGAGCCACGGCGGGAGTGCTAGTAGGCTGTGGAAGGGCTGCTGTCCACACCTCTCCCTCAAACTCTATGGATCTCGTGTGTGGCCCCTCTACTCCATATGTGAGTTCGGTCGGCAAACTATCGTTAGCCTGCATCATCAACCATCATGTCAGATCCTGTCAAACAATCATATCAATAGTACATCGTCAAACGAAACAATATCATCATCAATGAAACAACTCAAATACCCCACTCCCTGACTCAGTCCGGAGTCCAAGGGAGTTCCACAGATGCCTCTGCATCCTCCAGGTCTGACACCCTGCACACTCAAAGAAACTGAGTCAGCAGCACCTGTCTACACCAAGGTAGTAAAAACATCCTGTCATATAACTGAATGCATCATAATGAAAGAAAAGTTTTATCATATAGATCCAGATCACTTGCGAGCAAGTGTCCTCAAAGAATAAGTTTGGCATGTGCGCCAGAGCGGGATGTTACAACCCACCAAAGTATTTTACTAGAGTTCCACATTCAAATAAGTCATGGTACTCTCTTCCTCACATAAAACTGAAGAGGTACTTCAGAATTCATTATCAGAATCCCAAACAATCCATTCTTTTTATTATAACCCCTTATAATTCTATATAACAATAACTATTAAAACATTGCTATTAGATGCAAACCCATTATCGTAAGGTTATTATATCTAGTTTTCCAAGGAAACACATATTTTTTTTGAGTTTATTAGAGTTCATTGTCGCATGTATTACCTGAAAGGTTTACCCCTGGTTGTATACGGTCTCCTTGCAATGACCATACCCAAACTGAACGCGCATCCTAAGGTCACATTAGTTGATGTTCTCATCAGTTTTCTTGTTAGGGTTTCAATACAATAGTTGGTGGGTTTCCTGAATACATAGATTAACAGTGGAGTTATAACCTACCTGGTGTGACAATTCACCATCCTAAGGCTTACTGTCCATAATGGAGGTCATTCGATTTCATGATGAGGATTATCACTAATAGTGTTAGTGGGCTCGATTCAATGTGGAGTTAATACTTGTTTGGAACTACATTGAACTTCTCTGGTTAGAAGTTATGAGGTTTCATGCATTGTATAGGTTCTATATTAACGTGACCACTATGGATATGCCATGCACACATGTTCACATGGTATGTGTACCCAAGGCACCCATTCGCCATCACTTCGTGATATGAGAGTCACTTGGGTAACTACAGTTCCATTTGCCTTTGACTCTCATGCATTTTTTGCAAAACATCATGTATTAACCTCTGTAAAATTTCTCTGCGTGCAACCACCAGTGATGAGGGGGTTTCCTACTCTACGTATGGTAAAAAATGTATGTGTCCATCTGGTTTCCTCCTTTACCAGGTAAGATCACAAAACCCTGTCGCTTGGTCTAATTGTAGAATATATGGAAGTCAGTCGTATCTTAAGTTTGTCTCTGTAACTAGTTTAGTTTTACTGTTGTTGATTGAGAATCTCCCTTCTCGCTAATCTTTACTCTTTGGAATATTTCTATCTGAGCTCTGGTTAAATATGTATTTTCTAGCTCACAACAATTTATGACTTTTACCTCTCATGTGAGGGTAACTTCTCATTACTCATGGGTTTTCTTTAGACTAGTAAGCCATTTTGCAGAGATGGTTCAATATTTGGGCTCGAGAATAGTCCCGTAAGGGTTTGTTAGGGTTTTGAACCGCAGTTATCCTTAGTCACCTTTTTAATCTTTATACTTATATTTTTGGTGGAGTCACTCTTGGTATACCTATTGCTGCAACTTATGCGGTTAAAACCTATTACGATGGCCCTAAAGTTCAATAGAAGGTATCCCTGTAGAGTAACGGTATACCGAATTTCTCTATTTATTTTGTTACAATCCATTTTACCATTCATGAGGGTATTTCATCAAGACCAGGACATGGATCCTCGTTGCTTAAACTCACACTTTTAATTGATTGTTCACTTACTGTATTCTCTACAGGTATGGGTTACATTTTTAATTATTCTGTTTTGATTTAGTATTAATTCTTCGAGCTATCGGCTCTTTTATTTGGATTACTAAGGAAATTTTACATTCTTGGGTTAAAAGATTGTGAAGTCGTAAGCTAATCATGTAGTCGCGGTAAGGATTTCCTTACTGTTGATGTAAGGTTTTGTTTTAACAGAATTAACTCCATTTAACTTACTCATATTTAAACATGCATAGATACAATTTCAAGGCTCCCACTATGTATAATCATTCCAAAGTTTTAGTTATATTAAAGGATTTACCCTTACTCTCTGATATGGAATTTAGATGTATGTTTGGTAAATTTTTATTTTTTTTCGCGTCAAGGGAAAGGAACTTTAATTATCTAGAATCCTGTCCATGATCACATTTTTCTTTAACTTCAAGATGTAGGTTTAGTTAATTTATAAGAACAATATCATAATCCTATCTTTGATCTGACTGAGGTAACTAGTATACCATGTTTTATACTGTGTGTTCTTTAAAGTTCCAGGTATGCTATATATGTTTCATGTTTAAAAATGCTTTTACTTGTTTGATACATTCTAAGAAATTGGTTATTTTATTCAGTTACAATACTAATGATGGGACACCTATTTCCATTGCGAGGGTACCCATCAGTTGTTTCAAAGTCCACTTCTCCCCTTCAGGCTATGGACCATTCATTCTGTGTTACTGATGGCGAAAGAAAAACACCCTACGCAAACCTCAAGCTAAGTATTGACCTAGTGTTGACTACTTAATAAAAGGTTTTGTGGGATGTTTTTGAATGTTTCTTTCTCTTTCATATTTAATTTTTGTTGTTTACTAGTTCTCAAAAAATAATTTTGTTTCTATTAATTCCTTGATTCTTCATAATCCTATTTTCTAACTCCCAATATCCCTTGCAGGATTTGGATCTTAACGATCAACATATCTGGATATTGTCGGGCTCGAAAAGGTATTCGAGTTCTAATTTCCAATATTTAAATTGTTGGAGGATTCGGGTTTGGTTTTCAAGTGGTACTAGGTTCTTTCCCAGGTTATTGGGTTGTAAAAGAAATATATATCAAAAGCCTCTACCTATATATATCGTTCATTAGATTAAGAAAATAATGTTCAAACTTTCCTACAATTCAAATGAATAAAGTTATATAGCGAGCAGATTTTGTAGTATGTGTTATATGACACTGGAGCTTCATTTATTGTTTTTATTGTGGTATGCAGAGCTGTAAATTTATGCCTTCGGTGCATTCCTATCAATGGAAGCTTAGTTGAAAATATCATGTGATCCAATATCTAAATCTTTCTGTATATTAGATGTATGTGTAGTTCTGAAGCTCTGTATAGGAAACAATATCTATGTATATATGTCTTTTTCTATTCTAGTATTTACTCCAAAAATTCGTTTGTATTCATAGAAGTTTAAATATTCTTTAAGCAAATATCTATATCTATATATATATATATATATATGGGATAGATTATTCTTATCATGGTGATACTTATTTTCTATTAGATTTATTGTAACATGTAAAACACATACATACACTCCCTGTAGATCTATACTTCAGTTATTCGACCTATAGCAATGAGTGATAAATCCTTATACAGGTTTATACTTGAGTCAACACTCATACTTATAGAAAATATTTCTAATATCATCAACATAATCGAACTGATATTTGGTTTCCTATTACAGATTCATATGGTACATCATTTGAATAATAAACTTTTTTCACGTGCATGAACAACTATCACATAGAGCAGTTTTCTTAGCTCTACACACTAGATAAATTCCAACTGTAAAAGAAAACTTATTATACAATTCATTTCATTCTACCAGCCATTAACCAAAAAAAACAATTCAACCATGGATAAGTACATGTACATATCTGAACAAAGTGTTAGGAAAACAAATTGAACAACCAAGTTCCACCCAACTATAGAACATAACAACCAATGTAATTTCTCCGTTCACCCCCTAGCCTGACCATGAATCCATGAGGGAAAAATCCAAAACTCCTCCTTAGCTATAGTCCTCTTTCAGATCATAAATTCTCCTTGTCTCACACTCAAAAACAATACTCATAAAAACAAGTGATATGCTCCTTCCAACATACTAAGGAACATCATCCCTCGTCTCATATGCTCTATATGAAAAAGAAACTTGTGCCTAGGTCTTTTCCCCCTTTGGTAATTTTCGCAGCTTTACAAATCCCTGATTTTCAGGGGTTGCCAATGTCCAACTTCCTCATTTTCCACATTTAAAATTCATCCATGGGGTAGTTCAATCATGTTCCCCACTCATGGAGTCATGGTCAGATGATTTCAACTTGGATGTTCCATTTGTCCCTCAACAGTTAATATAAAAATTATTTGTCTCTTACAAGTTTAATAGTCAAAGAGTTGGTTGGGAAAATCAAATCTTTTCCCAACAGTCACAATAATTAATTACATTTAACCAAATTCCAAATTCGGAATTGCCATAAATGGCAATACTTTTCCAAATTCGAATTTGCCAAAAAACCAAGATAAATTCCTAAGTGCATACAGACTTTAATAATAATTTATTTTTGGGGATATTACAACATAATTGTGAGGAGGCGTCCAACAAGACTAAATAGATAAAAGCCCTACAAAAAGTTACCCATAACTACTTAAAACAACAGAGAGCCATCACAGTTTTCACCAGACAAATCAGGCAACAAAATCACAACTTCAACCAATCATTATTTCCATTTGTAAACGAATAACCACATAGTCATTCCAGATAAAATAGCCATGCATTTACACAATTGACAATCTTAGGAAAGCACAAACCAACGCATTATTGAGCCAACATTCCTTTCATACATAGAGTGAATTCATGGATCGGATAAAAGAACCATACCTATAACCAATGTCTTTAAAAAGAGTGAGTTGGTCGAGCAGTTCCTTCCAGGATTGAATCTTGCAGCTTAACCACAACAAAACGAATTGAAACAATAACCATGCTAGGGTGACGACCCAGTGGGATAAGTATGGATTGATATGCATTTAGTGCACATCGATCCCATCTTCCACCCCATTCAATTTCGTAGTATACGTCTGCCAACCAAAACCATGCCATTAATTCCATGCGTTGAAACTTGCACATATTGCTTTCCAAGTGCACCACCCCAATCCATATACATCATTGCCAAAACCATACCATAACATATATCAAACGAACCAAATATAACTCAATATAAATTGTATAGCCACTAACCATTTGTAGTTAGAACTAACACTAATTCCTTTTTATTTCATTTGCAGATAGTATAACATAGTATAGTATAGTTCCTTTCCTTGAATTTTTCCCATTCTTTCCATTTCTTTTGTTTCATGTTGTTACTAACATGTGCCTTGTGCAGCTGTAAAAGGTAATGAATCATGGAGACAACATAAAATAGAACAATAGTAATTATATGCCACTCATAAGATGGAATTTAGAGCTTAGAATAACATCATCATCACATAAAATGCATTATCCATCTGCCATTATGTCACAAACAAAACCAAGATTGCATCATGAACCGTATAGAACCCTATAAGAAGTAGTGAAACAATAGCATAAAATATGTGATAAGACTATCTTTGAGCCTCTAGTCTACAAGGGGTTCCCACCTACTAGTATTATATATCATTAGCATAGTTAAAATAATAGGCTTTAGAAATACTTTTGCGGGCGAGATTCCTCGTTGCAATTTTAATCGTCAACAAACCGATGAATCCATAGGGAAATCTTTTTCCAACAGATTAAGAACTTGAAATGTATGGTTTCATAGACCAATAATAGGGGATCAAGAAGGTATCACCAAAATCATTATGCAACAAGGGGACGTGAGAATATTTAATGGAGAAATGACCGAGAATTTGGGAATAACTCATGAAAAATGTTAAGTATGAGGGGGTTTATCACTGTATGCATAATCATTCAAACAGAATTTTATCTTGAATTCAAGGAGAAAAACAATATATGGACTTTCTCTTTTAACTTTCAAATGGATGAATAAATGGGAAGAAAAAGGGGGAGGTAGCCAATTTATTTATACGACAACGACGAAACATCGTGAAAACTGTGTAAGTTTGATTGTTACTGACTAACAATAACTTGTAGGAGTGTCACTATGGCATAACTGATCCAACATATTATTCTTGACCAGAATTAAACGAAAAGATGAAATGCAATAAAATTCATGTCAAAAATGGGGCTGCAAAATAAAAAAAAACAAAAATAAAATGACAGAATCGCATAAGAAGAAGGAAATCTATTGAAAGGAAAACATAATTTAAACTACCGGAAAAGAAAAAATGAAAATTAATGGTGGAAATTAAAAAATAACTAGACTACTAATATACAGAAAATCCAAACAACGTTAAAACATTCAAGTTGGTTCCATGTAATGTTTTAAGTGAGAATCGTTAGTGCTGTAGGAAAACAATTGCTCCTATAAATATTTTAGAATATAAGAGTTAGTACCAAGGACAAAAGAGATCTTCAAAGGACCCAACCATAATTCTTGAAACTTTGAGACAATTGATAGCCCTTTAAAGTACACGATTGGATCATCATGATAGATATGAAATATCTTA
Source organism: Picea engelmannii (assembly GCA_009831015.1). Classification (NCBI taxonomy): domain Eukaryota; kingdom Viridiplantae; phylum Streptophyta; class Pinopsida; order Pinales; family Pinaceae; genus Picea; species Picea engelmannii. The sequence goes on along the minus strand of ML777538.1, from coordinate 1,042,980 downwards.
TTGATCAAATAGTCAAAAGTTATTTGCATAGGTATTTTAAAAATGATATTGGAATCAGATGATCCATAAGGCATAATTTCATAAGCAAAGGTACCCCAATGAGTAACAAAGGTGGTTTTATATTTATCTTCCCTTTTTACCTTGATTTGATTGTAACTGGAAAAATTGTCATGTAAGGACAACATCTGTGACACTGCAACTTTTTGCAAAATCATTTCCATGTTAGGGAGAGGAAAGTGATATTCTATACTAGCCCGATTTAATGTGAAAAAATCAAAGAATAATATGATTTGAACAATTTTTTTCCGAATAGGAACCAAATTGGAAACCCATTCAGAATATTTGACTAGAAAGATGATTCCAACTTTCAAGAGTTTTTCCAACTCCTTTTGAATATTTGTTTCTAGTGCAAGGTTGATAGGTCCCTGTTTTTGCCTAAATCGTTTTATAGCTTCCTTGATGGGAATGGGATGTTGTATAAGAGCAGGATCAAAACCACGAATATCCTCATAAGACCAAGCAAAAACATCTTGAAATTCACCAAGCAGCTTGGCAAACTTCATTTTATCTTCATCAGAACATTGGGCACCTGTTTTAACATTCTTTGGAGACTTGGGTGTCCCAATTTTCAAGGATATGGTTTCACAAACCTTCCTTTTCGAATCCTCTTCTTTGTGTTTATCTTTACTCCCTGCATCACTCGATGAAAATGAACTCTCTAGAGGATTCAAGCCCTTAGGAATCTTGTTATCTTCAATGGATATAATTTCCTTGGGCTTATAAGGTTCATTTTGAATGAAAGCACATATTCTCTCATTGCTAGGGAAGACCTTCAAGGATTCTATATTTTCAGGGGTGTGTGGTTGTTATAGATATTGAAAAGTACAAAGAGGTTTGTGTGGAAGAAGTTGTAGATTAGGATAGGCTACAAAAATAACTAACTGATCATCCATTGAGTTAAATTACCTCTTAACATGAGTAATGTTGAAAGATAATAGGTTCGAGATAAGTGCTCAAACATTTTGGGTGTATTGTTTCATCAACTTGTTTCTAGGAGAGTATATCTTACATACAAGGTTCACAACAAGATCGGAATCTCCAAAAAACTCTAAGGTGACCACAGGTTACATTATAGGCATTTTCAATCCCTAATAATAAATATTCGAATTCAGTGACATTGTTTTTCCAAGCAAACTCCAACCTGTACGAAAAATTATGAATTTTACCCATAGGAGAGTACAATATAATGTCAAATTTGTTACCTTCACTAGAGCATGAACCATCAAAGCGCATGTTCCACATACCATCATCTAAATCGATTTGTTCCAAGGGAATGTTATCCTCCTCCGAAAATATGGAATACACCCCTAGGTTCTCTTCGATATAGTTCATGTTAGGTTTTGGGACGCTCTCTATGTAAGGTGAAATCCTTCCCTCTCTAAGGAGTATGATGTTTTTACCATTCCTAGAAATGGATAAGTGTTTCCCATCGAGTGAGAGGTATCCATCAGTCAAATCTTTTCAATCTCTTCCTAAGATGACTGAGTAATTTCTTACTGGAATATCAATTACCTAAATACTAAGGGTTGTCCTTATTTCAGGGTGTGCGCACAAAAAAAAGGTCACATATTTAATCTCATCTATGGTTGTTTGTTGTAGACTATTATAAGAGAGCATGCTTCTGGATTTTTCATTTGTAAAAGAAAATCCTAGCTTTTCCATAATAATCTTTGACATTACACTTGGGCCCGAACCGTCGTCAATGAGGAAACAATGGGCAATGTTATCCATAATTTTTACATAAATATAAAAAGGGGAATTTTTTACAGGGTATCTAAATTTATTTACACCTACTTTATTTATAGACAAATCCTCTTAATTTACCTCTTCATAGAGGTTGGCTACAATGGAATATTTTCCTTCCATGAATTGTTTCAGATGCCTTTGTTGTTCAAGGATGACAACCATGTTCAGAAGGGTTGCATCTTCTTTGATATTGGCCAAATGATTTAGGATATTTTATTTTGAATATGAGAGAGGGGAGGTAATTCCTTGACCGTCAAGAATCTTATGAAACTGAATAGTAGCTGCTTGTGAGGATGAAATCGAACTAGAAGAACTACGGGAAGGATCATATTTTCCTTTGGGAGCATAGGATTTGTTTCTAGTATTGATGATCATGACATCTTCTGTATCTATAAAATATAGGACAGTGATAGTGGTTTCAGGTGTTTTACCAAAGATATTATCTCTAGTTCTCTTCTTAACCTCACATGTGGTTTCCTATTGGTGTTCCTCTCAAAATTTATACCAACTTCGAGGCATGATAGCTTTAGGCTGAAAATTATTTTCAATGGGATTTATAAAGGGAGGTGCAGAAGAGGATGAAACTCCAGGGATGTGAGGGGAGACATTTCCCTTTCTCTCATACACTATCATATGATTAATCATATCTTGTACTATTTGTAATAGTGTGCACATGTCCGTCTGTTTAACCGATTCTCCCTGTGGAAGACTTGTTCTTTCAAGTTGTTCTTCATACTCAAAACACATATGCAGAGCGGAACCTAGGTTAGCAATGGATTTTTCCTCAAGCCCATGATGGTAGGGGGAAGGTAATGCATTATAATAATGCATGAACTAGGCTTGGTTCAAAGGTCGAATAAGTTTGGGGATTTGATTGTATAACTTAGTGAAACACAAGTTGAAGGACTTGATGGTCTCACCATCTTTATAGGCGATGTTATTGTACTCATGTAACTTATCAACTTGGATTTTAGATTTCCCAGAAGTGTATTTTAACCAATACAATAACTCCTCCCAAGTAGTTTGAACCTTAGGAGGAAGGTCAAATAAATCGACTGCAGCCTTACCTTTCAAGGAATTAAAAAATAAGCACATGCAAGTATCATTGTCATTGGATACTATGTTCTGACAGGAATTAGAAAATTCCACCAGGTGTTCATTTGTAGTGACAATATTATTCCCCGAAAACCTAGCAAGGTTCTCTTTGAATTTAGGAAGTGGACGAGTAGTAGGTGATAGGTTAAGAGGATAAGAAACATGCCACGGTGTGGTTGTAGTGTATTCTTCAAATTGAAACATACCATACTTTTTAATGACTTTGGTGGGGTTTGTGGTATATTTGACAGGGACATGGTGGCTATATAAGATACCAATCGCTGACAAAGATGAATAATGAGAGGAGGAAGAACTTCCAGATCCACCACTAGATTCCATCTTGTGGATGATAGGTAAGGGAGAGAAAGACAAACTAGATGAATCAAACAAGGTTCTCCTTAGAGCACTTTGTTGGTTAGAGAACACAACATTCCTTCATCCTATTTCAACAATAGGATCAATTTCAGGTGATAAGCCTCTTCTTCTCCTAGAAACACGAGGGTCTAAGGATATGAAAATAAGGTCAAAGCTGAAGGAGCAAGAAGGTTATTGCTGATTTATAAGCTATCTATGTCTAGCTTCCCAACGTTCTTGGTCACTAATGTTTCATTCATTTTTTTCCTATGAATGATTAAGCTTAGCCCGAGTATTAACAATGTCTAAAATGGTGTTAAACAAATTCAAAGCAATGTTGGTCTGATCTTGAAGACCGGGCTCAATATTGGGTTGCCTTGCAACATGTATAGTCATTAAGAAATAAATCAGTCAAAGAATCAATATCATGAAAATAGATGTATTTGATGATAATCAAGCATAAAAATCAACCAGAGAGATATTGAAGATGTCACCCAGTATGGCTACCAAAATAAATGTTGAGGAAAAGATATGAAATGATCTCACTCAAGAATTTTTAGATCTTTCTTGCTAGACAAAGATAGACAGTAATGTCACCCTATGTTTATAGTCATCATAATTTATATCCTAATTCACAAGTATCGATTACAAGTTCTTAGGATGGGTTTTTTTTATAAATGAAAGCTTGCTGGAAAATTCATTGTTTATGTAATCTTTTGAATATACAGATGCTGAAATAAATATAGAGAAAAAAGTGAAACGCCAAGTCAATAATCAAAATAGATAAGACATAAAGCAATCATTTATTTCATTCCAATTTATCAAAAGAATCATTCTCTTTACAAAATTACCCTCAAGAAATTTTAGACCAAAGTCAAACTTAGATGTCCCCGACTAAAACTATACAAATGGACTTCTAACAAAATGTAAAAAAAATGAACTTTAAAAGATGGATCAACTTGCCACAGATTTTTTCCCACTCAATTCTGCACAATAGCCTTTGTGAGTCATGAACTTTAATTCACAAACAAACAAGTCTACACAAACTATCAAAGAGAGATCAACACCTCTGAAAAAAAAGTGTCTGAATGATGTAATTCAACCCTGAATATTGTTGTCTACAATAGGACCATGCTATCATAAAAGAGAATTAGGCTTGCAATGAATTAAAGAATGAATGAAAGATGAATTATCTCAACAAAAACTCAAAGAGAAGACCTTAGTATGCTTCTCCTTCTATTATCCTCTTGTTCCTCCTTTTCCCTTTTCCTTTAAGAAATTAGAATTAGTTGAATTAGTTGAATTACTTATTTAATTAAGTTAGATAAAAATCAACCAACCTTTTAGTTAAGGGGGAAAATTCATAAAATCATAATAAGGGTTTTTGATAAATAATAACTAGTAGGTGGGACCCCTTGTGACTCCCTTTAGTTCTTTAACAATCATAACACAACTAGTTAATTAAACAAAAAATCCCTCCTTTTGAATCCCATCATCACTTCCATATTTTGACTATTTATATCAATGGTAATTGTAATAATTTCCAAAATAAAATACCCATATATTAAAAAAAAAATAGTGTTTTGTCCAAAAATTTAGAAGTCAATTGTTCTCAACAATCAATAAATAAAAATACTTAAAAGCCATATTTTCCACTCTGGGAGGAAAACTTTTTGTTGTTGTTGTTGTCACCCTTTCATCTCTCTGAATTTTCCTTAGGCTTTGTGGAGCCTTTGGTCCTAATTATCAATAATCACAGGAGAGAAATCATATCTCAAATGCATGCGGGAGGACACGGATTTTGCATAGTCATTTGAGGGTGAGGAGGGTGAGAAATGACTTTTCCTTTGTCAGGGGCATGGTGGGCCTCTATTTTTAACCTTTTTCTTGCATGGGAAGACTGTATTGGTGAGTGGACAAAAGAAACTTGGACAATTTGATTAACAGGTGGAGGAGCAGGTAGAGACACGTTAGGCCAGGCATGATGTTGGGAGATTGTCACGTCAACAATCTCTTGCCATCCATCATTTTTGGGATTTCAGATTGTAGAGAAACATGAGGGGGAAATGGGATACCAGGGACATGTGGGGATTTGAAGGGAGGCCTTTCAGGCCTAGGTTGGACCATTCCTTTCTCAATCCAGTTAAAAAATCCATCTTGAATAGTTGGCCTAACTCTTGCGAGTCTGCGTCAAAGTGTATGTAGAACCTTGGCCTTTCAGTGCCCCTGTTCCAATTTCCTCTTTCTCTGTTACCCTGGCCATGGCCACCTCTGCTGAAAAAGCTCATTCTTGTATGCATTCTTGAATAGAAAATAGATTCTTCAACAACCATACATGACAACTCTTTTGAATATGAAACAAAGTTTGTCTCAACATATCAGACTCATGAAATCCAATCCAAACAAATCGTTTAATACTTATCAATGAGTAGGGGGTGAATAAGGGTTATGGGATATGTAATGGATTGTATTGAGTGAAAAAGTGTTAAAATGAGGGGGAAAATATCATGATTAATTCTCACAAAACATCAAACAATCAACTGTATCGTAAATCAAAGAATATATCACTTGTAATTCATCGATGTGTGATCCTTTAACTATCGTAATACATAATTTATCTTAACTATAATTAAATTTTAAGAAGAGGGAGTGGATAATGAATATGGGAAGGTGAGGGGAGTTGTAATGTGCAAAAAGTGAAATAATGGTAGGGAAAATAATGAATATTGTTCATAAAACCAATTAACTAATCCATAAAAAAAATATATGTATTTAATAGAAACGATTCCAACAATAATTATAAAAAAATTGTGTGTTAAAATTTTTTCATTGTCCCACATTTAAATCTTCAACTTTTTTCATTAACACAATGTATCATCATACTCATAATCACTATGCCTTTCAACCTTCTTGTTAATATAATTCTTGTTTCTTTGCATTTACTTTTTTTTTTTATTTAAAACAAAATCCATGGCAACACACAGTCATATTGTTTCATCTCTGTCCAACATATATCTCTATATAATATCAACTAATTCCCATAATTTGTAATTCCCCACATCAAACATAAATATAGGTCTTTCCTGATTTGAATAGACTCTTTTAAAATTTTCCCGATTCCATTCTTTTGACCGTATTAACAATTAAATTTGCAATGAAACCATACTACGAAACATGTGCTTCATCTCTGATGGTGCAATAAAACAAAATTATGCATGATGTCTCCATAAACCATACATAGTAAACAACCAAGTCACAGTCACCAACTTTCCAACTTGCAATGATCCTGATTGGGACTAATCAAACACACAAAAACCACCAACCTCAATTGATACCACGTTGTAGGAACACAACGACCAAGCATAACGAAAAGAGGCAACCCTGTGACTGTACATTACCATTTACTCCCAATCATCCAATTTACTCAAAAAAACGTTCTAGGTTATTGATGCAGGAGCATCGTAAGTAGTCAAGCGAATGCAAAGGTGGAAGACAACTGAGATGAACACCATCACATTTTGGCACATGTCAAAAAAACCTTTTGAAATGTTTTTGAAAGTTTGAATGCGTAGACATTAATGAAATAGTTAAGAAGGCGTACTTCCATATTGTAAACAGATCTTGAGCGATATTCTCTCATCTATAGTAAATAGATGCATTTATACCCATTTAATGAAAGTAGGTAGATTTAAATTCTAGATTAGACAGTTTTAGGAGCTGGAGGGAAAACAACTATAGACACCCTCATGTTTGTATCATTGTATCAATTAGAGATTGTATGATTAATCACATTAGCATACATAAGAGAGAGCTATAGCAGGAAGTTGTAAGAGAAGAACCCATGTACAAAAGTTCCAAATTAATATAAAAAGCTTTGATTCAGACTCATGGTGCTATAATCCTTTCTGTGTGTACATGCTGAATGATATGTTTATGGTTGTTTACTCTCTCTTCTATGCATTTTCTATTATGATGTGTTGAATGTATGATTTCATGTTAATGTTTGAAGTCTGAGAGAGAGAGAATGAGTTTCAATTCTTTCTCTTCCTGAGTAAGAGAAGTTCTTGCAAGGAGTGCAATGAAATCGTCTGCAAGGAGTGCGTCAACAAGGTTCATATTTTACCTCTGAAGCTCAGGAGAGATGTCGTTGTTCTCATTCCCATAGAAGTGTGGGTGGAGCACACAATCCATGCAAGGTGTGTGCAGGGTCGTTGCAAGTTCAGAACTTATCAACCAAGAGAAGAATTGAAGGGCTATTGTTGCAGAGGAGTGCACAAAGTCGAAGAGTTCAAATACTTTGAAGTGTTTGAGGGATTGCCGCAAAGAGTGCGCACATAAGTTCTTTGGAGACTCGAGTTGCAAAGAAAGAACACAAGGGTTAGTTCCTTTGAAGTATCCAAGGTGCGGTGAAGCAAAGTTTCTTTGCAGGTGGATAAATCCCGACGAAGGAATACCTGGTTCATTGTGCAAAAGTTGTTAAGGAAGGAACAAACGGTCAGAATTCTTCGTGGAGAATTCGTAGAGTCCCGAGGGTTGTTAGATCTTGCAGAGGAGAAAGGGGAGCTACAGAAAGTGTTTTTCAAAGAATAAGTTCATGAGAAATAGGGACATTGGATCCAAGCCAATGAGGGTTGTCGGATCACTCTTGAACTCTCATTTCGGAGTTCAGAGGTTTGAAGGGGAAAAAAAAATCGCATCAAATTTAGATGACAGTGAAGTGACAAGTGGCGCACTTGTCGCTAGGTGGAGTCAAACTTCATTGAATTTTTTCGAGGTTTTGTGGGTTGGAGAACCGAGAGCTTGGCATCAGGACTCATGAAATCACGAAGTGCGAAATTTCAAAAAGGCAAAAAGTTCCGTTGTGGGGCCAGCATTTGATAGCATGTCGGAATTCGACATTTTGACATTCAAGGAGACGAGAGGCAGGGATCCTTTGTTCCAAGATTTTTGAAATCACAAAACGTGATATGACCATGCAGGAGGAGGACGTGGTGACATTTCAAGGATTCGTCATTTCGGGTTTCAGCATTTGAAAGGTCGGGAACTCGATGACAGGTATTTCGAAGTCGCGATCCCTGAAGTGCAAAATTTAGAAAAGGGAACGACGTTATTTTGGCCCAAGGGGATTTGATTTCGTGCCTAGTGTTTTCCCACGCACGCTTAGCTCATAAGGACCTGTGGATCAATTAGTCGAAGGTTCTGATGGGGATCCAAAAGAGCCACTTCGACTTAGGGACGAATACTTGAACGATCCTGTCAGTGGATCTTGACCTACGGGTTGGGGGTCTGCATCAGTTATGGATGAAACTGTCACAAAAAAAGGAGGCAACGACTGCATACCAATTCTCATTGCCAACTACAACTTTCCAATAACTTTTTCAAACAGAGACGAGACAATACTGAAAGAAACAATCATAACCACTCAACGAACATATGACAATCAACAGGATACCCGACAAGAGTGGGACTAGTTGGGGTTATCAAAATTGGTCTTTATAACCATGAACACAGGAAATAATCAAGAGTTCACTCGGTCAACAAAACATGGGGAGACTGGACATTGAACAAATAAACATTAGGTAGAAAACCTTTGAAACAAGAACGATCGAACCACGAGTGATTGTAACTCTAAACTCTTGTAATAGTGTGACATTTCAACACCAGGTAGAGTATGAAATAATGGAGAGGAGCAAGGATTTCTCACTGGACATTAACAAATACCAAGAATGCATAGAGGCATAACCCTCACTCTTTTAAAGATCTAAACCAATTTTATAACCATGCCAATGGAAATGTAGACCCCAAGTATTACCAACCACCATAACACATACTTCTTGGCATAATGGCCACCCCATAACCAACTGTGTTGATACCAATATCAGAATAATAAGTCCACGATGAGGTGAAAAAACCAGGAACATGGCTCTAGAAGATACACAGTGACCAAAAGGTAGTTCAAAGCATACACAAAAACCCCATAGAAATTGAATACAACCATATATGGTTACCATAACTACGATGAGGCAGGCAACAAGGATAAACAGAGCCAAACCATCCAACAAAATACCCATAACTTCTTAAAACAACAGAGAGCCATCACAGTTTCCACCACACAGAACAACCAACGAAATCACAATTTCAACCAATCAATTTTTCCATTTGCAAACAAATAACCACATAGTCATTCCAGAGAAAATACCCATGTGTTTACATAGTTTCCAATATCAGGAAAGAACAAACCAACACATTACCGATCCATCATTCATTTCATACACAGATCAAATTCATGGATAGGTGAAAATAACCATACTTGTAACGAATGTCTTTAAAAAGGGCAAGTTTGTCGACCAGTTCCTTCCAGGATTGAATCTTGGAGCTTAACCACATAAAAACCAAATGAAACAATAACCATGATAGGGTGATGACCCAGTGGGATAAATATGGAGTAGCGTGCATTTACTGCATGTCTCTTCCATCTTCCACCCCATTCAATTTCATAGTACACGACAACTAGCCAAAACCATGCCATTAATTCCATGCATTGAAAATTTCACATATTTATCTCCAATTGCACCACCCCAATCCATATTAACCATTTCCAAAACCATACCATAACATATATCAAATGTGAGCAATAGAACTCAATATAAATTATATATCCACTAACCATTCCTATTTAGGACTAACACTAATTCCTTTTTATTTCATTTTCACATATTATAGCATAGTATAGTATAGTTCCTTTCCTTGAATTTTTCTTATTCTTTCCATTACTTGTGTTTCATGTTGTTACCAACATTTGTCTTGTGCAGGTGTAACAGGTAATGAATCATGGTGACAACATCAAATAGAACAATAGTAAATATATTCCACTCATAAGATGGAACTTACATCTTAGAATAACATCATCATCACATAAAATGCATTATCCATCTGTCATTATGTCACAAACAAAACCAAGATTGCATGATCAACCATATATAACCCTGTAAGTAGCATTGGAACAACAACATAAAATACGGGATAAGACTATCTCTAATCCTCCAGTATACAAGGGGGTCCCACCTACTAGTATTTTTTATCATTAGCATAGTTAAAATAATAGGCTTTAACAATACTTTGCAAGTGATATTCCTCATTACAATTTTAATCAATTTTAATTTTGAGCATATAATGAAAATGATCCATTGGAAGTTGGACTAGGAGATGTATCCCAAGAGAGGTGTGAACTCATTTATCATTTTGTTGTGTTATGTGATTATTTTGATGGTTTTTTATGATAGTCTTTTTTGTTCATTTTAAGTATAAAAAACTCAATAAATTCATGTGCTTGCAACTTGAGCCAATTGTCCAAGAGACATAAATTTTCCACTTGGAATTTTTTATACACAAATCTTTATCATTTTTAGATCATAACCATTTAATAATATTTTCTCTTAAAATGTAAGACAACTAAATGATCTACAATATTCTAGAGAAATCCAAAAACATTTAAGAGAAAGACAAGACCAACACATGATATGAGCAAGCAAAATAAACCTTTCACCGAATTTAGTAGAATAGGAAGCCTTTATATAGAATGTGTTGAACATACAATCGTTATAATCAAATTCAATCAAATATAACTAACAAACAACTAGAAAAGGTCCCAAACCCTAAAAACTATCTTACTTGACCAACTCATGGTCATCAGGACTTGTGCCCAACCTCCTAGGAAGAGATGTTACCCATATGTCCTATGTGGTGAAGTGCAATGCATATGGAAGAAGGTGTGAATTTTTGGTAGTTTCGTAATATGTGTGCTCTCCTCCTTGGGGAGTCCACCTTCCAACTTTCCCAATTCCTCCTTGTTTAAGCCCATAAATGTCCCAACTATCATGAGAAACTACAATTGTTGAGACATGGTGGAATATGATATCCATTTAGCTTGGGATGGAATTTCACCCTTGTGATGCACTAGAAAGGGTGTTATGCTGAGAGTGAGTAGTGGTGGTGCATGTATCCAACACTGTTTCCTAAAGGAGAGTTAGTTGGAAATATGGAACGAAATGAGAGGGGTGTAAGATGGTGACCTCTTATTTTAGGAGTGGAGGCTCATATCTTTTGAGAATGTTCACATTTATCATGTCGTGAATACCCAACTATGGTGGAAATTTGATTCGATAAGAATTGTCTTTGACTTGTTGTTGAACTATGTAAGGACCATATCAGATTGGCTTCATCTTTTGATAACGTTGGGACTGAAAGCATTGGAACTCCATGTGAAACAAGACCTTGTCACTAGGGGAAAAAGAGAGTGTATTCATGTGCACATCATGATGAGACCTATTACACTATTGGGAAGCTTGTAAAGTCTCTAAAATGTGATCTTGTTTATGAGCCTTGGTTTGGAAAAAGGATGAGGTAGAGGTTTTCCCTTTTTTCTTTCGGGGAGTATGAGAATATTGGAGTTGTATAGGAAAATCATAGGGTGCAACATGTTGACACCCAAAGAAAGATTTGAAAGGGGACAAGCTAGTAGAAACATGAACCACCCTATTATAACGGTGTCAGACAATGTGGAGGATGACATCCCACTATTTTAATTTGGTAAAATGAATGCAGAGGGAATGCACCATGCTACAGTTAACAACTTTGTTTTTTGCATCCATGTGCAGATGGAAAGAAGTGGAGTATTCTAGGTGACACCCCAAGAGAAACCAGATATTTTTCCAAAAGGTACTAAGGAAAATGGGATCACGATCAGAGATAATGTTGGAGGGGAGACCAAAATTTTTCCATATATGGGTGAAAAAGAGATATGCAGTTTAAGAAGCAACAATAGTCTTCATGCAAGGGACAAGAAATTCCATTTTGGATAAGTGGGGCACAACCACCCAAATAGAATCATGATGATGAAAGGTCATGGAGAGACCATTGTTGAATTCCATAGAGATCGATTCGTAAGGACGGGATGGAATATTTTATGGATTATAGAGGCCATACTTGCGGTTGGTTGGATTATGTTGAATACAAAGGGTACAAACTCAGATAAATTTCTCAACTTGGCATTGTAAAGCAGGAAAAAATAAGTGATGTTGAAGACTCTGAGTACTTTTTAATGTGTATAATTTCCCACCATAAGAGCAGGCATGTTCCCTATGAATGAGAATAGGGAAATCATCATTAGTATGGACACAAAGCTTGTTAATATTATAAAATAAACCATATTGAATGTGGTAGTCTAGAAAAGGGGTCTGGTTAATGATATCAGTTTGTTGCAGGGTAGTTGAGATGGTACTAAAAAAATGTTCAGAGACATACAGAGTCTTTCAATCTTCATAAGAGACACAACAAGAAAACGATATTTGAATTATATGAGGAGGATAATTGCTAACAAGGTCAACCATGTGACTGGTGGCCCCTTTATTATATTTGATGACCTAGTGGAATTGTTGTATATAAGCAACCCAATTCAAGTGATGTTTCTCCTAGATCTTACACTAAGTATTAATAAAAATCAAAGGACGATCATCGGTATGAAGAATCATATCCTTACCCAAGATATAATGGTGCCATCATTTTAAGGCTAGGACCAAGTTGTATAGTTCCTTATCATATGTACCTTAGTGTTTTTTTTCTTGAGACAATTTATCAGAATGATAAACAATGGGATGTCCTCCATGTTTAAGAACTACTCCAATCACATGTTGAGAGGCATCCGTCTCAATTTCAAAAGGTTGTTGAAGATCAAGAAACCAAAGGATAGGTGTTGAGAAGAGGGCCTCTTTAAGGAGAGAAAACAACTATTCATCCACCGAATTCAAAAGAAAACTGGACTGATTGGCCAAATGATGAAGTTGCTTGGCCAACTAAGAGGAGTGAGGAGTGAATTTCCTGTAAAAATTGATGCCACTGAAAAAAAAATTAAGGGCCAGTGATAACTAAAGAGTAGGAAATTTTTCTAGAGCCTAAACTTTAGATGAATTAGGATCGAGACCTTCATAATCGAACATAAATCCCAAATAAGTCATAGAAATCTATGCAAATGATGAATTTATTTCTTTCACCTGAAGGTGATTGGTACGCAACAATTGGACTAAGGTGTGCACTTGTTGTAAGTGGTCCTCCAAATTCTGACTAAATACCATAATGTCATCCAAATAAATGACCACAATGCAGTCCAATAGAGTATTAAATGTCATTTATGAGCCTCTAGAATATGGAATGTGCTTTGGTTTTTCCAAAAGGAATCACCATCCATTCATAGATCCAAAACGTGGTTTTAAAGATTGTTTTCCAAGCGTCGATAGCAGACATGCACAGTTGGTGATAGCCCATCGTCAGATCCATCTTTGTAAAATTATTTTCCCATTTGAGTTTCTCAAGTAAGTCTTTCATACAAGGGAGAGGATATTTATTTTGCATAGTAATATTTTTGAGATACTCGTAATAGATGAATAAAAACCACTCGACACTCTCATTTTTGGGAATAACAAAGGCCAGGGAATCGCAAGGAGAGTTGTTGGGTTTTATTTGGCCGACATTGAGAATTTTTTGTAGTAGGAATTAAATTTCCTCAGCCTCATGGGTAGCCAAGATGTAGAAAGGGGCCTTAGGAAGAGGAGCACCATGAATGAGGCCAATAGAATGCTCAAAAGGGCACTGAGGTGGAAGGGCTTTTGGAGGAGAAAACATATCAGAAAATTTGGAGAGAACAATAGAAAATAGACAAATCAGGTGCAATGGAATGGGGTCTCTGATATGCTTTAATATGGTGCACAAATCATAATTAGATGTATTTAATGAGGCTCACTTGGTGAATGGTAGCTTGGCCAACGAGCAGAGGAGGATATTTCAGTGATGAATAGGAAAGAGTAGAAGTTTGACCATTCTTTTTTAGGTGATATTGATGGGTGTGAGCATGATTGATGGAATCACGTTATTCCTAGTATGGGATTCCCAAAAGAAGATCCACACTATCCAATGGAGACAGATCACAAAGTACAAAATCATAGAAGGGTCCAATGGCAAAGGTTATGGAACAACATTGTGTGACCATGAGATGATGTCCATCCTTATGATCCCACCCTAATTGATAAGGAGAGGGATGAAGGGTGGTGGGAAGTTTTATGATGTATCCCCCCTCCCCTCCTGGGGTTCTACGACCTACCAGTCTCTAGATCATTCCAATTTTTGAGTCAGATCGACTCTTCAGGCTCCTGATCGAACCCAGATAAATTATGCACATGCCCCTTTTCTTCTTTTGGAGCAGGTCCTGTGACACCTGCACCCTCTGTCTGCACATTCTATCACTCTTCAGTTCATGGGCGCTAGCTCCTTTTCACTATCCCCTTATTCATATGTAGTTGCGTTGTTACCTTGTGCTAATGTGCGATTGTAGGCGCAAGCAAGAGTGGTTTCAAACCAACCCGTTTTTGACCCAACAATTCTCCTCCAGCTAACATGTACCCCATCACTAAAATAGTGGTTGAAATTATGGCCCACTCAAGGAATATTATCGTCCGAGCATGTCCTCACCCCACAATCCCTTTTGTCCATCAATCTCTGCTCCTTTGGCACTGCCTGCAATCAATAGATGTTATCAATTTCCATTCTGCTCTTCTTTTCTCCTTCCACGTGTATCCATAGATATCTACAATCTGTCGACACATAGTCCGTTTGAATCAATGACTTGTGTTGACTCCACATTTCCATCCTTTGGTAGTTTCAACTTTCAAATTCCACTCTCCTCTATATGGAAATATCCTGTAGTGGAAGATCTGCTGCCATCTGTCTCCTTGGATCTATGGCCAGGATCTCCCTCGTGAGTTCGACCTTTGGTAATATCGATTCTCAACCTCCAAAAGATGCTTTTGCTAAGCTCCTCCTTCACATGTGACCCAGAACATTGTCCTCAGATGACCATGTGGCCTCCTGCTAAAGCTCACATACCTCCGATCTCCGAAATGTTGTGGGACCATCAATCTCCCGATCTTGACAGGAACTTGGATTGATGGTTTAGATATGTCCTCTCCAAATCTACAGACTAGATTTGTTTCCTCTCAATAAATGGGAGAGATATATTCATGATTCCAGACTTAGGGATTTTGAAGTCTCAAACCATTGTTACCTCTATATGTAAATATTCTAGAATGAAAGATATTACGACACCTGTCCCTTTAAATGTGCGGCCAGGATCTCCTCTACTAATCCGACCTTCATGAATTTCACGTCTCAAATCCTCACCATTGCTGACTGGGTATCTTCCGGAATGGAATATCTGCTGACACATATCCTCCCATATTAACGGTGGTTCTCCTGCTTTGGGAATTTGGCCTCCTCAACCAGATCAATGGTCCTCTGAATCCCTTCTCGATCAACGATCAAGATATTCTCCGATTTTTTAGACATTTTCCTCCTCCATTTTCTTCTGGACCTATAGATCTAGTGTCGCATGTCCTCCTTCACACTGATGACTCTCATCATTTCCAGGACTTTTGCCTTTGGCGATTTCAAATATCAACAAACACAAACCTCCAGAGTGAATCCTTCTATATTTCACAATATGGTGACACCTGTCCTCTTCCATATTGATGACTATAGTTCGCTTCGAATACTCAGACTTCGGCAATGTCAAACCCTTCCCCTTCATGTCTTTCCAGAATGATTTCACCTAGATTTCAGGATCCTTTGCCATGCACCCTTTCTGGATCTGATGGTCCAGACTCTCTTCAGATCTTCAGTGTTTCAAGCTTTGGATATTTCAGTTCTCAAACTCAAACTACAATGTAACTTTCCCCGGAGCTCGTGATTTGTTTACAAGTGTCCCCTCACAAATTGACGACTCTCATCTCTTCAACTGTCCATCCTTTAGGTGTTTCAATGTTAAACCTGCACCTCCTTCTGGATCTCTCGACCCACTAACACGTATTCCCTCTGGGTCCAATGGTCCAGATTAGTTTTGGCCCTCTAGCTCTCTGCGCTTAGGGAACTTCAAATCTCAAACTTACCTCCTTCTGAAAGTCACGATATTTGACGGCTCAGATTCTCCTGTTTGATCAATGACTAAGATTTCACTTCGGGCTTCCAACTCTCTCGGCTTCGAAAATCTCAATTTTCAAACCTCAAGAGATTATCTCTCCTGTGCATGCGAGTGTTAAGACCCGTTCACCTTCCTCAAATCAGATGATTGTCGATCCTTGAAGCTTAGATCCAATGGATGGGATCCTTTCTTTCCTCTATGTTCCTGCTATTCACTAAACTCAAATATGACAGTCCAGAATCCTCCTCACAACCAATTGGACAATTGTGGTCGTTCCTCTTCCTGGATTTTAGACTTCTCCTGACTTGGAAGACATAGTCCACATTAAAATATCTCGGCCCTTGAACTTTCTCCTATGAACCCAACTCCTTTGGGTATCTCTTACCCGCTTGCAAGAGTTATCTCTTCCGAGTTTATGGACTTAAAACAATTTTGAATCCTACGCACTTTTTACGTTACTCCTCCTGAGCTTGATCTCCTTGAAGATTTCGATCTCCCATGCACACCTTGCGTTCTCGGGATTTCGTCAAACTTAGAATACGAAGGATTTCTTGAAAAATAAATGATTCTCTCCCTCCTGAAGTTCTTTTGATCGATGCACTCCTTGCAGATATTTTCCTCATAGAGTGCTCAATAACATTGTTTCTTACTGAACTCAACACAGATTTCTTATGTGCACACTTGCACAAGCTCAATGCCCACCTGGTAGAGCTCTATAGAGTTTTCAGTAACTCTCCTTCTATCTGAAATCGACAAGGATTTCTTCATGTGTATTCCTTGCACTTGGTTGATGAAGGTTCAACGATATCCCTCCTGAGCTTTCTCTTGAGGTTAAATCTCTGTCAATGCACTCTTTGCAGACTGTGTGCACTCCTTGCACTCAGAAACTAAAAAATGAGAAATAATTGAAACTCATGCATTACTTCACCAGTTACGCATTCAAACCATGAAAATGCATAAAAACATATAAAACATACATACGCATAAACACACAATATGTAGGAAAAACTGTGTTTCTATTATCTCTCTGTGTCTATACAAATTATTTTAGAAACTGGTCTGTAACAAATCCCCAGTTCTCTCAAGATCTCTCGCGTAACTTTTAAGACCTCCTAAGGCTTCTCTAATCAGACCTCTCTCAAGTCTCCTAACTCTTCTTTCAAAAATCTTCTTGAAATATGATACCAGATCTCCTTACAAAAGAGGGGCTCTGCGAGCTCGTCCTCTTCACCTAACCTCAACTATTACATTGAATTTTCATAAATTGGATGTCAAGATATAAATCTCATCAAGACCTTCTACAATCAACCATTTAAGGTGATTCCAACCACTACCTGTACAAAGGCATGGCCTAGCATTTACATCCTTACAACACAAAAGTCCGTATTAGATTATTTCAAATTTAAAAATGGGAGGGTTGGTGCCTCTCCCTTTCTCCATTGTGTGTTTGCGTGCTAGCGTGCTGGCGCATTTGTTGAGGTGGAGCAATACTTCTGCATCATTTTAATTGGTTCACAAAATATTGAGATGCTAAATTTTTCTAGTTGCCATTACCAATAATGAGAGTAGAAAGAGACTGCTTGATTTGGAAATTGTGGGTGAAGATTGGAGAAGTCAAGGTAGCATTAGAATCAATAGCCATCAAAAGAAAATATGGGTTTGCAGTCGTGGGATTGTAAAAATATACTGGATCAAAAGGAGGGCACGCTGAATATGAGGACTCGGGAGTAACGACAAACAGATTTTTGGAAGTAGATGAATTTTGTAGGACACGAAAATTAACAATTTTATGGAAAGAAGACTTATGGAATGCACATCATTTATCATACTTAGGGGAAGAGGGAGACTTTGGAGGGGAGGGTGAAAAGGATAAGATACGATGAGACTGGTGGGATTTCAAGTGGGGAGCTAGCTTATGATCAACTACTAGAGCATGCAAGAAATCCTTATCTATAGAAATATTGTAAAACAGATCCACCTCCCTCTGTTAAAAAATCAATAAACCAGAATTAAAATTTACTATGAGTTCCTCTTTGGAATTCTAAATATGAATATGGATGCGAATCTTGGTGAATAATTTAATGTATTTCTAGATGGACTGGCCTGCTAATTAGCGGAGCTGCAACCAATGAGCCAAAATATTCTAATGGTAGTCGAGAGGATAGAATATTCTACGTAGTGCTTGCTAGAGAACTTCCCAAGTGTCGCTTGGAGGAGTATAAGATGAGGAATATGTCTTCAAATCCATAATGCGTTGGGCCCCAATAGTTTGTGTATCCCACCAGTCTTGGGAAATGCCTTCCATTTGTCAGCTAGATATCTGAAGCTTCTCCTCATCAGAGATTCCCTAACGAGTGTTGAATTGTGATGAGAGACTCTGAATCAAGAAATACACAAAATCCCCATTAATGTTCACAGAGAACTTAGGGAGTTGGAAGCGTGCATCTAGTTGCAAAGGAGTTGGAGTCTGACACTGCAATCTAATAATCTCATGAAGAGCCAAATGTAACTCTTGTATAGGAAAAAATTGAAACAAGAGACATCATCCTCTAAAGTTTCATGTCTTGGAGGAATTATCCTCATAACATAATATTGATTCTATCCAAATCTAAAGGATAATCCATTGATATGTAGAAAGTAGAAGGGGAACAATCTTAACACACCTATGTATTGCAAACAAAGTTGAGAGGAGGAGGAGGTTGCTCTAGCGTGCCTCTAGAGAACTTGATAGAACTAAAAGGAGAAGGGGGTTTCCCTAGCAGAACTCTATAATATTGATGGAGCTGAGAGGAGGGGTTTCCATAACACACCTTTTTTTTTTGATACCCCACAACTTGGATTTTTAATTATTATTTCTATTGTTGTTTTTATTTTAGAATTTTACTTAATTTTCTGAAAAGACAATTTGGTCAATTGACCAAAATTGAACTGTAAAACCTTATTATTTTATGAAAATAAACACATGTAGAAAAAAGGGTCACACGTTGAAGCAACTGTTAAAGTGAGAGTGTGATATCCTCAAATTTTTACGGAATAAATTCCAAGTTGAAATTAGAAATACATTAATATTTATGAAAAATACAAATTTAGAAATAAATTTCCATTTATGGAAAATATGAATTTGGAATTTTGGAATATGTAATTATTATTTTGATGACTTTTGGGAAAGGTTTGACTTTCCAATTGTCCTCTTTTTGATAGACACATATATGAGACAAATGCTTTTAATAAATTAATTATTGGAAGACAAATGGAATAGCCAGGTTAAAAATAGATGACTATGACTCCATGAGTGGGGAACAGGTTTGAGTTAACTCGTAGCTGATTTTTACAGGTGTCAGGATTTGAGTTATGTCATTGGAAGCCCCTGAAAATTAGGGAATTGTAAAGCTGCGAATTTTTCCCAAGGATGGAAAGGAATGGAAAGTCCTAAGCACAAGATAAATAAAACATATGTGGGAGGAAGGACGTTGCTTAGTATGTTGAGGAATGACAATTGTTTTGTTGTTAGGAGCACACCTGGTGTGGGGAAAAACAATATTTGAATTGTGGAAGGTGATAGTGGCTAAGAAGTGTGAGCCAGTTTTCCCTTATGGAGTCATGGTCAGGCTAGGGGGTGATCAGGAAAAGTGATCGTAGCTATTTTGTTTCTATGGTTGGGTGGAACATGGTTGTTCCATTTATTTCCCACCGTCAGTATTCAGATATGTATCTTAGTTGTGTACTTATATATATATTTTTATATGGTCTATGTTATAGATATGTATAAATGAATGATAATCTATGTAATTGTGCCTCGTGGCCTTGATAGACTTGATAGACTTGTAGAATTTCCCATTATTTAAATATTGTTTAGTATTTCCTTTTCTAAAGTGATTATATGTTTAAATTGATGTGTATATATATAGCTAGTAGTATGTATCGGTATGCCTCATGTCTATAGTAGAATTAATGATTTTCCATTGCTTAAATATCACACACAATAAACTACTTATGAAATGAAACGAGTGAAAACCAATGGAAATAGACTATGTCAAAGTAAAATACGAAAAACATGAAAACCCGTGAAAACAAAGTATGTCGAATTAAAATAAGTAATTTATGTAGTTTGACTTCTCATTATATCATTTGCACCGATACAATAAAGTCTCATACAATCTTATTGGAGTACAAAGATACAATGATTTAAAAGTCCCACATTCAAGTGTGTTTATATACATCAATAAAAATGGCTATGTATTAACATAAATATCAGAGACCATGATGGCCATATTTCATCTCTGCATATTGATAGGTCTCTGTCATATACAAAACCTTTATAGTCTTCTTTCAAATAAAAATTGACTAGATAGGGTTACACATGTCGAATAAAATTCTGGTAATTTTCAAAGGCCCTTTTAGTTAACCTCAACTATCTATAACAGAGCAACTATCTATAACAGAGGTAAGCAAACAAAAGGATTTGGGGAAAAAATTGTCAACAATAGATCATTGTTGGAGTAGAAACCGGAATACCTTTTCATTGTTGGAGTAGAAACCAAAGTACCTTTTTCCAATATGGGATTTCTCCCTTCGTGGACTCGCGACATCCGAGCTCAACCTGCAAGGAACCCAAGATAGGATTATGATACCTCTATATTATAATCGAAGGGAATACGGTAAAACCATATGAGAAAGGACAAATACTTATCTCGAGATTGCTCCATATAATCGATCTTTGCGAAGTGAAGAGCTCGACTTGGAGGAGGAGTGGGCGCACAATAGGATGATGGGTTCCCTCGCAAGAACATGGACCCATCATCAAAACGCGTATCCATAATTTTAAAATAAAATAAAATTACAGGGAGTAATTAAAAAGAACAATTACATTTAACAACGCTATACACGGTGAAAAATCAAAGAGAAGGAAACTAATAGATGAATAATTTAATAGAGAGGTAACGACAACAAGAATAAATCGATACCAGATTATTATAGTACTAATCTATATTTCAGGCCTTTTATTTAAAGAAATTTATTGAAAGTAATTACCAAGTTCCTTTCTAGGGGCCAAATGACGAAGGGATTCTACTAAAATGAATTAGACCAAATTAGAGTTAGCTAGTGAGACAAAACTCCTCTTATTACTTTAATGAAAATTCATTTCGGAATTTAAATATCAATTAATGGTTACAGAGAAGTAATCTTACAAAGAAGTATTTCAACAGAGGTAGTTAATTGGCGTAAGAAATATATTAAATCAATAAGTATTTTCATAGACACAAAGGAAGGCAATCTGGGTACTTTCTTTATTTTGGTGAAAAATGTTTTTAGTATGTGAAATTTGTAACACACTCAAAAACCCCTACAAAACCCTTTTGTTTGTGTAAAGAATATGAGGTTGTTATGAAAGATTGTAGGTATGGTTCAACAAAGAAGAAAAGAAAGGACCCTTTAATATAAAATATGCGATTGTTTTCCACTCTCATGGGAATGATGATGTAAAGAATACCTATCTACACAGATGGGTTCCAATTTTAATGAATTGTTTTACCAGAGAAGGATTTCCGAGACAATATTAACCTTTAACAGAGACATGGTTACTTTTATACAGGGTCGAGATTCTGATTTGACAATTTGAAATAACCAGTGAATACCTATAGGGAAGGATGACAACATTTAAAGAAAAGTTATGCATTAACCCCTCTATATAAATGGATAGAATGTTGCAACATGCAAATTCTTAATGGAAACCATCATCATTGTAGAAAACTTTATAACAACAACCAATGTCGAGGGTTACCTCCTAGAAACAACCGGAGAACACCATAACATTATCCAATGGACTTGGTTATAACTTCTTCACCCGTTGGGATTCAGACTTGGCCACTACTATAGCTAGGGGAGAAACTATATGTAAACACTCAAGGACTCATAGAGTTAGCATTTAACCTTGTTTAATACCAACCGAAAATGATAAAGGGTCCTGATATATATATATATAACACTCAAGGACTCATAGAGTTACAATTTAACCTTGTTACGCCGATAGGCGTCCCCCCTATCAGAATCGATGGGTTAATTAGTCTTTTAATCAAAAATTCTAATCTTATGGCCTACAATGAAAGATGCCGGCATATTCTTTGTCGTTCACTCAAATAAATGAATAGGATTTAATGTTCTTAACTTCCGTGCATTTATAAATGCGTCCGTTTCTTTGTTTACTTTTTCACATTTACTTAATCTTGATTAAAAAATTACTGCCCTATCCATTGA
>ML777538.1:996257-1013751 GCA_009831015.1 Picea engelmannii | reverse complement strand
TAATATATAAATGTATTTTTTTCATTATTATTGTATTATTTTAATAATGCATTTATTTTTTATTAATTTTTTTATTTTTCTATTATTTTCTAATTTATAAATATTTTTTATTTAATATTAATTTTATTATCTATAATCAATTGGGAATTAATAATTTAATTATTATAAATTAATAAATATTATTATATAATTTCTAATTAATTAATTTTCTATAAATAAATAATCAATTTCTAATAATATATTTATTGTTTAATATTTTTTAAATTTATTATTATTTAATAATTAAATTATTATTTATTATTATTATTAAATTATTTAATTTTATATGAATATTAACTAAATTTTTAATTATTTTATTTTAAATAATAATTAATTATTTTATTTTAAATAATAATTAAGTAATTACTAAATAATAATTAAATACTACATTTAAATTATATCAAAATATGTTGATGGTTGTGGCGATGCATGCCGGCCGTCAACTAGCATCAACCACATTAAGTAAAAAGTGGTTGATATACGCCGATCGGCGCCATTAATTAAAAAAAAATAAAAAATGGCGTCGATCGACGTATATCAACCACTTTTTACTTAATGTGGTTGTTGCTAGTTTAATACAAATCGAAAATGATAAAGGGTCCTGAGATATATATATATATATATATATATATATATATATGCAAAAAACAACGGAACCCTCGACACCAGAGTTCCAAAATTGGAAATACACATGACATGCCCTTTTAATATTTTAGAGAGAAATAAAATACAATATCAGAACCTCTTCGAACTCAATCAAGATTGATGAAATATAAAAGTGGTAAATAGTACCGGCGAGCGAATACAATATTATACAGTAAGTAAGAAAAATGAAAACACAAACTCATAAAATAATTTAGTTTCAAAATAGAGAACGCTTTTCACCAAATATTTTTCTCAACACAATTTACATAGAACATAGAAATCTTACCTTTGCATACAAAAAACCATTAGTGCCTTGCTGCTTCTGTCCACACACAGAGTCGAAATCCATCAGGGTATCTAGTCATGAGGAATAACACAACGGAGGAGAAACATTTCAGAGGAGACCAAAAATGGTCGACTACAAGAAGTGATGGTGCCTTGAGCCTCTGCTTCATGGAAAAAGGTGACAGAGTAAACCCTTAACCCTTTCCATGTGGAATCAGTGATTTGTAGGACTAGCGTTGGTTGATTTTTTATAATGACAAGACTCACAGTACTGGGTAGATATTCTTCATTAAGAAAGGTCTGTGAAACCTTCAATGATGTTAGGCCTAACGACCAAGGGATAGGTGTGCCTAGAATCCACCTTATTACTTTTAAAGAACCCCTTTAACATGTTACTTTGTTGTATAATGTATTTTAGATGGATACTAAGTTAGTTCTTGTGCATGGTTGGTAATACCATTGGTTAGTGGGGTACCATATGTTCTAACGAGTTCTATAATGTCGAATTATTAGTTAGCACATGCTTGTACTTAACCTCACGGGTTTACACCAATTACCTTGACAACCTTGTTTCATGTGGGTTTCCTTGTGGTAGAATCAATAATGGATTTAGGTAGGAAGAACCCTTATGTTTACTACAAAATAAGAATCCCTCAAGTTTGAGCCCATGACATTGAGGGTTAGTATTTATTCCTCATAGCATGTAGTAATATAGGCTATGAACAACCCCTAGGGTATAGTGGTAAGTTGTGATTTGGTTTTGTTATTCATTATAGTTAGGGTGAAATTTTCATGAGTGGAGTTAACTTATATTTTTACGTAAGTTAATCTTTATAAGGAGATAGCTTCATGTGTCATGAACAGTTTTTAATTGAGAGTAAACAATAGTTTCCCTCGTCCCAAATAATTTTTTTTTATTTTTTATTTTTTATTTTTTGCAAATTTTAGGGCATATTAGATATTGTATCAAGTTTGTTCGTTACAACACTTGGACCTCAGGGAATCACCAATATTTTATTTTTGTTTTAAAAAAAATATATAACAAACATATTTACTATTACAAACAAAAAAAATTGTCTCTTGTGAAAATGTCATCTTGGAACATGAAGAAGGAGATAGACATGAGGGGAACCAAAATCAAGAGCTTCCTACAAACCCAAACATCACAGTAAGATAACTTCAACCACCCAAGTATTGGAAACAATCAAGAACCTTATTTTAGAATTACAAGGGCTTAAAGATGCTAATGAAAAGTTGAAGAAAGCTCAAGAAGATCAGTTGGAAATAAATGAAATGTTGTTACGTAGTATAGTATCAAAGAAGATTCAAAAGGACAATTAAAGAGAAGAAGAGGCCAGCAAAAAGTACACCAATAATTATATCCATTAAATAGAAAAGGAGAATAACTCTTCTGAAGACACACGCATGACATAAAACAAGGTATCTATAGGAAGAAAGAGAAAACAATTGGATCACCTGGAAGGTGAATTCAAAAAAATAAAACACTCCACCTTTGATGGAGAATCAATGACTGGTGAGGAATATGAAGCATGGTTGTTAGACATAAATAAATACTTTCAGATTTACAATTATTCTAGTAATATGAAAGTTAGAATGACCATTTACAACCTAAATGGAAAGGATAGTATCTGGTGGCAAGAATTGAATCTAGATAAAGGATTGAAGGAAAAACGGATGGAATGGTCAAAATTCAAAAAGTATTTCAAGAAGCAGTACTTATCAGAAAGTTATTACGAAATAAAACTAAGGAATTTTACTAACTGTGGCTAGGACAAATGGCTATGGATGATGTGATTAACAAATTCCTAGACCTATTAAGGTTTATGCCTTATATCAAAGAAGATAAGGTAAATATACAAATGTTCTTAAGTTTTCTACCACAGTCCTATAAGGAAAAAATTGAATTTGATAATTCCAAGTCTTTAAATGAAGTGTTTAGAATGACTCGAATGTGCTATCAATAGTACAAACAAAGATCTAAAATTCCAAAGGCATGGAAAGATAAGAAACATGATAAAATGAATCAACGGAAGAAATTTTTCCAACCATCCCCTATCTTTAACATGGCAATAGGTTTCCGAAGGAATGGATATCACACAAATGCACAACACACTCTAGGGGAAGTAAAACAGTAAATTTGGGAGTTAATAAAGTAGGAGACATCCCAGAGAACCATTGAAGTGTTGGGAGTCTGAAGAACCCCTCCTGCGGAGAAATTTTCCACGCTTAGACCCATCAACAAGGACTTCAATCCAGGATCTTTAAGAGGCTTCCACCATTGGAGATATCAACAGAAGCATGCATAGGATCAATGTAGCTCTGGACGGCAGGCAACCAGACCATCAATTCACTATTGTGGAAGTTGAAGGTAAAATTCATAATAACAATGTTTCTATACTTATTGAACTAGGAGCTAGTTTGAGTTACATTACTCCATATTTAGTAAAACTATACAAGTTAAAGAGAGTAAAACATGCTAAATCCAGGTTAGTACAAATAGAAACTGGGATAAAAAGAATGGTAACATAATTTATTTCTGATTGTGAAATTAGTATAAATGATCAGAGTACAAATTTAAATCTTAATGTGTTTCCTTTAGGGTCTTATGATATAATTATCTGAATGGATTGGTTAGAAAGGCATAAGGTGATATTAAATTGTTATGAAAAGTGATTTGTGTGCAAGGATGAAAATAATACAACCAGAAAAGTAGAAGGAATCAGAAAACCGGTTTCTACTAGGCTAATATAAAAAATGCAATTTAAGAAATGTATTAATAAGGGTTGCAAAGTATATGATGTTCAAGTAACTAGTATCTTAGAGATGAAAGCAAACCAAAATTGT
Organism: Picea engelmannii; assembly: GCA_009831015.1. Lineage (NCBI taxonomy): Eukaryota > Viridiplantae > Streptophyta > Pinopsida > Pinales > Pinaceae > Picea > Picea engelmannii. Next base: position 1,009,917 of record ML777538.1, on the reverse strand, counting down.
AATACTTTGCAGTTCTACATGGGTTCAGAGATGTATTCGTGGAAGAAATATTGGAACTACCTCCAAGGAGAGAGGTATATTTCTCTATCGATCTACTACCTGGATCTTCTCCAGTATCCAAGGCACCTTATAGAATGAGTATACCTGAGCTAACAGAACTGAAAAATTAGTTACAAGAACTGTTAGATAAAGAGTATATCAAACAAAGTGTTTCACCTTGGGGAACACTAGTTTTGTTTGTTACAAAGAAAGATGGAATGTCGATACCATGTATTGACTATCATAAACTGAATAAAATGATGATTAAAAATAAGTACCCTTTACTTAGAATTATAGATCTCTTTGACTAGGTTTGAGGAGAAAAAATATTCTCTAAGCTAGATTTGAGGTCTAGTTATAACCAGGTCAGGATAAAGGATGAAGAGGTAAACAAAATAACATTTAGAACACGTTATGGACACTATGAATTTGTAGCGATCCCATTTGGACTTACTAATGCACCAAAAACGTTTATGTTCTTGATGAATAGTATATTCAACCAATATTTGGATAAATTTGTATTGATTTTTATCGATGATATTTTAGTTTATTCAAAAACTGAATAAAAACATGAAGAACACCTGAAAACAATATTACAGACATTAAGAGAACAGAAGTTGTATGCTAAATTTGACAAGTGAGATTTCTACCAAAGAAAGATATAATATTTAGGGCATGTAATATCAGAAGATGGTATTGCAGTAGACCCGAAAAATATTAAAGTCATTATGTAATGGCCTATTCCTAAATATGTAGCAGACATAAGTTCATTCATGGGGATTGTCTATTATTATTGGAGGTTTATCGAAGAGTTTTCCATAATTTCCTATCCAATTACATCACTACAGAAAAATAGAATAAAATTTAAATGGTCTGAAAAAATGACAAGAAAAGTTTGATAAACTAAAAGCACCGTTAAATACAACACCTATCCTAAAGGTAGAAGATCTAGATAAAGACTTTAAATTTTATGTTCATGCAAGTAAAGATGGATTAGGAGGTGTGCTAACACAATATGGAAACATCATATGTTATGAATCATGCAAATTGTAAGAACATGAACTGATGCATACTCCCCTTCTCTCCTAAGGGTTGTGCAACCTCCTAGTCTAGGATCGACCAAGAAACTGAGTCAGATAAACTCTTTGGATCTCTGCTAGACCCAAAACCTACTTACATAGGTTCTTTCTCCAAATGCGTAGGTCATATGAGACCAACAGGTTCTCTCCTGAGCACTGTTCAACTTCCACACAAACTGGGCAATAGTTCTCCCTAGGCTAAGCGCCTTCCTCTCCATGACCACGGTTGTGACCACTCGCTCGACCAATAAGCGCTTCATGACTTTGTGTTTCGGGTGTTTTCACATGCACCAACCCCGACTCTCCGACTCCTGAAATCCCAAAGTGGGGCCTAGCATGTGCTAGCTTCTCCCTTAACCTTCGATGATGTGACCCCTCACTATGACCTAGAGCCAATCTCTCGCGTGCTTTGTGGTTTCTCATTTCATGTTTCACATTCCTGGAAGTTTTTGTTCTCTTATCCTCTCAATTTTCGAAACCCAATATCTGGGCTCCACCCACGTTATATCAACAGTCCAAAGTCCGTGTGATCCAAGGATCCTTCTTTCTCCTTCGCAAACTCGAGACTTCACATTTCGTGAAGTTGGAAGACTTATCACCTCCCTTCTTCTGATACTGAAACTTGAGAATTTCTTGGGACTAGATCTACGACCCACACCTTCCTTCAATCAATGACTATGATCGTTTCATGAATTTGGGTTTCACGAGCTTCCCTGTCCTGTGCACTTCCCAAGGGTTAAAGCTTGTGCACTTATCTCGAGATCCAATGACAGCTGGTCCATGAACGCATATCTAACGGTCCAGATCTGATCTTCTCCCCATGCTTCCTCTAGTCACTGGACGTTAATCTAACAATCTAGATTCCTTCTGCAACCGATCTAATGATTGTTTTCGCTACTCCTCCTGAGATTTTGATTTCTTTGACTCAGAAAGTTTCTAAGTCTTCAGAGGTCTCTACCTTTGAACTTCCTGTGAGTTTGTCTCTCAAACTTCGACTACACTTATGAAATTTTTTATCCCTCCTGAGCTTGGTCTCGTGAAGGCTTCGACTTCCCCCACACTCCTTGTATTTCAGGGATTTAGATAACTCAAATCCAAATTATTTATTGAAGATAAATTCCTCTCGCCCTCCCGACATTCTCCTTTTTCTATGGGCACAGTTTGCATTAGATTCTTACGCAGGTTCGAGCTCCTGCGGATGACTGTGCACACCTTGCAGCAGTCACTTTTCACTCCTAGCAAAGGGAAATTTTTGTGCTATCTCTTCTGATCTTTAGAACTGAAACATATCTCGTCAATTCACTCCTTACATTCTATGTGCACACCTTGCACCACTCGACAGAAGAGAAACAATTGAAACTTATCCTAACAATCACAATTCCATCTGCTTATAATTAAATTCATTCATTCATTCATGAAACACTATAACATAGAATTGTAAACAATGTCCACACCATGCATTGGATCAATTTTCCTCTATTATATTCGTTCAAAAGTAAAAATGGTTACAACTGTAATAAAAAAAAGAACTAAAATTCATAAATATCCTACTAACTTGCAACTAGCCTCATTTGGGCATACAAAACCTCTATTTATCTGAGAGGACTCTTAGGGTTCCCCCTGACTACTTTTCTATATCAAAAACTATCCAGACAACTATACTAGTGCAGTCACAGTCCAGATAAGGAGTGGAAACTCCCACTTTTCTCGCGATCGTTTAGGCGTGCCTCAAAAGATTTTTTCGGTGTTGAGTTAAGGCATGCTTCAAAATATCTACTGTAACTACCAGCGTTGATATTCTGTATAGATTCCCAGATGATGAGAGGTCCTGCTCCGCATGCTTTCCAACGATGCTCCTAAATCATACTCCCTTTGACAAAAATTCATGGAATCCTTTCCATGAGATCCTGCACCAACTTTCCATGCTTCTAAATAGAAACTTCATTTTACCAGTTGGCATCTTCTATTAGGTCTCCCTTCCACTTGACCAGATACTCAAAATAGGTTTTCCTCTTGGTATTTTTTCCAGTCCTCTAATCAATGATCTTCTCCATTTGTGGTTTTTCTGCTACAGGCATTTGTTTTTCCCATTGAATCTTCTCTTAATCTTTTGATCCCTGGGTGTCATGTTTCATGTAAGGATATAGGTCTAAAACATTGAATATGGGCGATATGCCCACATCATCTGGCAACTCAATCTCATAGGAATTTTCATTAAACTTCCTCAATATATTACATGGTCGTATATTCTTCATACTTAACTTGTTATGTGTTCCCCTAGGGAACCTTTCTTTCGTGATATGTTCCATAACCTAATCTCCTTCTTCAAATTGAATTTCTCTACGATGTTGATCACCTTTGCATTTGTACTCCTCGTTAGAACTTTGCAACTTTCCTCTGATCTGGATATGGAGCCTTTGCATTTCTATAGAAAAATCTTCTGCTCCAGCGCTCTTGATCTCACTCTGTTCCAAATCTCTCAAATCAGATACTCCCCTAGGTTGCATTCCTTACAATATTTGGAATGGGCTCTTTCCAGTGCTCATGTTTGGTGAATCATAGTATGCAAATTCTACTTATGGCATAATTTGATCCCACTGATTATGATTCTCAGTGACCAAACTCCTCAATAAGTTTCCCAAACTTTTTTTTACCACCTCAGTCTTCCCATGTGTATGAGGGTGATAAGTTGAGCTAAAGGAAAAATCTGTCCCCAACTTCTTCCACAATGTTCTCCAAAACCGACCAACAAATTTTGTGTCTCTGTCTGAGACAATGCTTCTTGATAGGTTGTGAAGTCTGACAACTTCCTTGAAAAGTAGATTCACAACATGTGTTGTGTCACTGGTCTTCTGGCATGGGATAAAGTCTAGCATCTTTGAAAATCTATCCACCACCACAAATATGTAATCAAATCCTCTTTGCGCTCTTGGTAGTCCCAACAAAAAATCTATGCTTATTGCATCCCAAGGCCACACTAGTATTGCCAATGGTTGATACAATCTATTGTTCTGTCTTTTTCATTTTGCATGCTAGAAGATTCTACATATGTTCAACAACTTTATCACATCTTATATCATACCTCGCCAATAGTATGAACTTCTCAATTGTGGAAATGTCTTATCATGGCCAAAATATCCAGCCAGTCCTCCACTATGATTTTCCTTCAAAAGGTTATCCATCATTGAGCATTTTGGTATGCACAACTGATTTCCCTTGAATAGCAATCCCTCTTGGATCATGTACTCTGCCCACTAGCTCCTATCTTTTAGCACAGGGTTTTCACCTGCTTCATATGCTTCCTTGAAATCTGTATCATCATAGTACATATTCTTAAGGTGTTCAAACCCCAAGGTATTCACTAGAAATTCCTGGAGAATCAAACATCTCCTGCTTAATGCATCAACAACTTTGTTATTATTCCCAGCAATATGTTTTATGACAAAATTGAAATTCTACATAAAATCAACCCATTTTGCAAGCCTTTGATTCAATTTTTCATGTATGGTTATGAATTGTAAAGCCTCATTATCTCTATACAAGACAAATTCATGTGGGACAAGGTAATGTCTCCACTTCTCCAAGGATTGTATTATGGCATAAAACGCTTGATCATACGTGGAGTATTTTCTCTTGGTATCATTCAACTTCTCACTAAAATAGGCAACAGGTGTATTATCCTGGCTCAAAACTACTCCAATTGCAACTCCACTTGCATCACATCTCACCTGAAATGTCTTTTCAAAATTTGTCAAGATCCGAATTGGTCCTTCTGTTATTTTTCCCTTCAGTATATTGAATCTCTTCTCAACCTCCTCTATCCATTTAAAAGGCTTGTGCTTCTTCTTCACAGTATCCATCATTGGTGCACAAATTCCTTACCTCAAACATACATGTTATCACTGAAATTTCGTTTGCAAATGGTTACAAGAATTCAACATCGTCAAATAGTTATGAGGTCACCCATGGACCAAAATTACCACAAAAGCATTTCCAAAGGGTCAAAAACTATACAACTAGTGACAAAATTAAAGGGTGCTATGAATACACAGAGCGCGTGTGTACATGCACAACGCAAAAACGCAGGAATCGTTCACATGCACCCGATACGTGATTGTTGTCACAAAACGTCGCACACCTAAGAAACGATGCATTTATGAGAGTGGTCAGCCTCCCACCCACTTCTGGTTCATCTTCCAAGTTGATTTGACACTCAAATATGGATTGGATTTGACTCGGTGGCTAGTCAAAGACCTAGAAATGCCCTAATTATCCTCTTTAAATACTACAAACTGGTTGGACAATACCTCAAAGGAATGCTATAAAAAGGCCATGGATGCACTTCATTTTTCAAGGAATTTCATAGCAAAGTTATGATGCCACTATTCTCTTGAGTAATCCTCTATTATCACCAAGAGTATATTAGCATCATTGCATTGGGAAATCCATCTCACACCTTGTGTGTATTAGCAAGGAAGTCTTTCACCATTTTTATTTTCAAAGTTATAAGAAGAGGTTATTTGTGGGGGTCCAAGAGCCCTCCCTTGGAGGAAGAAGGGACTCATAGTCCTCTTTCTTCTTGGTGTATTCTTTCACTAATATCAACCTTACCATTGGGGACATGGGTCTCATTGTTTCTTTTGTCCTTATGTCCCTATGTTCATTAGTTTAGTTGTTGTTTTATTTCTTAGTTTAATTCTTAGTTGTTCTTTTATATTTCTTTCTCTAACCCTTTTCTTTATAGTTGTCCTACTTAGAAAACCCAACTAAACTTGCAAGCACCTCTATTTTTCTCACTAAGGTGACGAAAGAGGTGCAATATATTGGCAAATCCACTGGAGAAAGGTATCAATTTCCTACCCCATTTGGGTTTTTCTAGCTCTTCTTTTCATTTATTTAACTTGCAGGTGTATTAACCGGCCTAAGCCGACCTGCTAAACATCCAATTCCAAGTTGAATTGAGAGAATTCCATCCGATTTTTTTCTTCACGGCCGTGTGTCTATTGTGCACGGGTTTTTCGGCCCAAATACGTGCATCGTGTGCACATGCACCTAAGTCACAGTTCTGTTCTATGCACCTGCGCCCATAAGCTCATTTCAGTCTGCGCACAGGCACTCAATGCGCCTCTATCTACACTAAGACCCATGCACCTACGGATAAAACTACACATTTTAAGGTTTTTTGTGATTTGGGGAAGGTCCCTAGCCTTCTTAAAATTGATTTCATGCATGTTTTAAGCTGCACCACACTTATTTTCCTATTCATATAATGGGATTAGTCAAAACACATAGGCACTTAGGGGGTTTAAAATCATTTTTTCCTCTTTTTGCTTTCATTTTTCCACATGGATGGCTTTCTTTGACTAAAAATATAAGTTTGAATCATTTGTAAACACATCTAACTTGCATTGGGACTAGAAGTTGGATAGCAATCGTTTTGTATGCTCTTCTCTCGCGCCTCCAAGCGACCTTGAGAATCAGAAAAATATTGTGGGACAATTTCATCTCCCTTAAAAAGATAAAAACCTTTAGGAGAGGACAACAACCCTTCTTGGGACTCCTCTTAGTTTATGTTTTCAAACACATCTTAAGATTGTAATGGGACCATACATGCCCACATGCTACAAATATAGCATAGTGTTGAAATTTACTTTCTTAGATCAAAGCACTAGGGAAGTTTAAAGGTTTTGTAACGGGCCCACACATGCCCACATGATCACAATCTAGGATAGTTTCAAATATTTTCTTAGATTAAATCACAATAGGGAGTTAAAGGAATAGTAACAGACCCACATGTCCACATGCTAGCTTCCTAGGGACTTTTGAATTACGCAAGGTTGTACCAAAGGCATTTAGTTAATTAGGTAATCAACACTTGTAAGGAACAAGCGAAGTCCAAATGAAACAAGGTGACACCTAATTCATTAAAAAATTGGCACACTTTCACTCATTCACACACAAAAGTCACTTATCACTCACATAGTTTTCTTCTCGAAACGTGGAGGTCAAATTAATTTTCCTCCAAAGGGATTCCGAAACACCCCACCCTTTTCTTGATGAAACTATCCACTCCCATTTAAATAAAATGAGGATGGTTCACACCCCCAACCTCCCAAACAACCACATATAATTTTTTTCTAAAAACTCACTAAGTTTTCCTCGACAGGAGGTGTCTAAAGAAATTTTTTAGTCTAGATAGGATTTTGGGGATAGGAATCCAAATAACTCCCTGTTATCTGGTTCTCTCATTATCAAAACAATAGAAGTTGTCAAATAGGGAACTGAAAATACTCCAAGTCAAGTGTTCCTAACACCATAAGGCAGGGAGATACCCATGAAGGGTTGAAGGCCGAGGTCTAGTTGTTTTGTGCGTCCCCCCTTGAGGTACCCACCTCTTGGACGGGTTCCAGCCTGTGACCCATTTCTTAGGCCGAAAATCTAAATGTCACACTTTGAACAAGGTACCTAGTGACCAAATTTTAGGATATCTATCGAGGTGGCAATTTTGGGCTGCAATTGCACCTTGATCAGATTTTGTGTGGCTATTGGGAAATATCGCCAGCTCTTTCGGGATATGCCCCCTTTACCCCTCATTATAACCGATTATTTCATCCTTCACTAGTTTCTCTTCCGGTGACGTTAGACCCGACTGCTAAGTACTATTGGAAGGTCCAGTGCTATTTGAGAGGAAGGACATTACGTCTTTTAGGACATGAGCATTTTGTTTTCTTTGATTCCCTACACAGACAAAACCCCCTTATCCACATATATGCTACTTTTACTTTATGTATGATGAACTTCTGATTACATGTTGATTTAGATATATATTATGCTAAGTTCAAAAAATTACAACAAAGGCTCTTGTTTCTTTATTACTCTCACCACCATTTTCACACATTCACTCAGCTAGTTGAACATCATAGGGGACCCACAGAATCCTCATCGTTCCAGACGCTTGCTAAATATCCCTCCTATCTTAGGGTGAGTGTCTGGTCTTGCCCACTCATCGACACCACCTTCTCACACTCCAGTGAGTGCCACTATCTTAGGATCAGCGTTGCTTGGTTCCACATTACTTGGGTCCACTTCCCAAAGTCCTCCATCCACTTTCTCTCCTTTACATGGAAGCGGGGGGCCAAATTCCTCTCAAGGAGGAAGTACAAACCAACCTAACCCCCCTCAAGGGTTAGGTTCATAGAACACTCATACCATGGTTGGAGCTAATCCTCAACCCACACTCCTGATGCCATATTTGGCCTCTCTTAACATACCCGATCTAAGCAAACTTACCAATGATCCTATATTGCATGACCCCGCATGGCCTACAATGCCCACCAAGATACCTTCATACATCCCCAAGTTTGAAGGAAAGGTAGGGCATGACCCTGCCAATCATGTCATGACTTTCCAGCTATGGTGCTCTTCCAACAACATCATGGATGATTCCATCAGACTTAGATTATTTCAATGCACACTCACTGGCCCATCAGCCAAATGGTATGTAGATGAAAAATTGGGTTCCCATGCGACTTTCGAGTCCTTGGCCAAAGCATTTTTGATCATATTCCAATTACCAATCTGCCATGACAATGGTCTGGAACTACTCTCTAATTTCAAACAAACCTCAACCACACATATCACTGATCACATTCATGAGTGGCATAGACAACGTAGTTTGTGCAAAGTAGAAGCCACCAAACAACAATGTCTTGAATGGTTTCTTAGATCACTTGTCTCTCTCCTTGGTTTCTCCTCTCTCATGATGAGTTTGAGGTTTCTTTCCCTCCTCTTGAGGTCTCTGAGTTCTGTCTTGGGAAATTGTTTTGCCTATGGTTTGACTTCTTCCTTGACCTCTTTGACCTTGCTTTTGGCTCAATTTTTCTTCATCTTTCATAGCCATATGATAATCATCTTCTACAGTCTTAATGATCATCATGCTCATCTCATCTTGGATGTCATATCTCAGACCATTCATGTATCTGGAAATCTTTTCATCATCACTTTCTCGGTGACCTGCCTTGATGTTTAGTATGTAGAATTCTTCAGTGTATTCTTTCACTGACATCAACTTCTGTCTCAAGTTCTGCATTCTCCGAAACAAAGTGATTTGATAATCCTTGGGTATGAATTTTTCTTTCATCTTTGCAACCAATCTATCCCAACTCTTGATTTTCTGCTTGCCTTTGTAGCATCTGTCAGCCTGCAATTCATCCCACCATAATGTTGCATGCCCTTTAAGTCTTGTGACAACATGTTTGACTTTCCTATCTTCTTCGACATCCTCATAGCCAAAATATTTATCCACAGCTCTAATCCAATCTAGAAGCTCTTCAACATCCAGGTTTCCCTCATACATGGGCATCTCCATTTTTTCCCTGACACCTATCCTTGCAACAACCCTGAATAGCCGCTCATCTACAACATCTTCAACTACGACTTCTTCTCCATGTCCATCTTCATTTTCACTGTCATCCTCACTGATATCTCCAGTGTCGACTGTGTGCCTCTGTGTTGTCTCCATGGCATCAAGCTTGGCACAGAGTTCGTGCATTTCCCTTTCCACTGCTAGATCAGGCATTGGTCTATCTCTTCTTCTCGGCAGCATGGCTGAGAAATATTCTTCCTTCCTCTGCTACATAAATCAAAGAATTTTTTATGTTCTCTGATACCACAACTTATGTAAACCCCCAAACCCTCTGGTCCAAGGTTTGTGCAATATCGTTCTAATCTTCCCTTTGGGTCTAATTAACTCTTTGGTTTCCCCTCCGAAAATACCCTTCACACTCAACAATGTATCCTCAGGTCCTTATTGGTGTGCATGTGTGATCAAACATGAAGCATCAACCCAAACCTCCTTAACCGAAATAGGATCGCGCCCTTCCCAAGTTAGATACTTCGGGTTTTGTGATTTCACGATTTCTGTTGTCGAGGGTTCTTATCTCTACAACTGCCAAAACTCGAATTGTCGAACTCCAATGCACTCATAAAAGGTTGACTTTTCAACGGTCTTCTCACTTCATCGGGATTTTGGACTTCATTATTTCACGAATCCAAATGAAAGGATCTCCATCCTTCAACTTCTGAACCCCAAAACGGTCAACAAAATTTGACTCCGCCAATTGATGGAGACATGCCACCTGTCGTCCTTTCGGTTTCTACCTTTGGTGTAGACTCCTGCCACCTGTCAGTATTTCGAGTTTTCGGGACATTCTCTCCCAAAGCGCTGCCTTCTCCGTTTCTCGACACCCAAAGTGATGAAATACTGAAACTTTAATCCAGGTCCTATCACAACTCGCAACTTCAGGATTTTCATTTCACTGCACTCGACTCCTTGTCGCTAGGATCCCCAAAATGTCAAAAATGGTCCGACGGCTTGTGAAAAGCACAATCAAAGGTCCACATTTATTCTAGATCCTAGAGCAGTAATATCGTCTGCCTCTAACCACCTTGAAATTTCCTTGGATCCTACCGTCCTCGTGATTTCGGGAATTCCCCACAAAGAATTTCAACTGCTCGTTGCTCCTTGATAACTCCTACGAAATAAACCAAGGTTCTTCCTCTAGGATTTAACTTTTGCAAAATGACTTTACTTCGTCTCCCCCTTGTTTATATCAAGGCACTAACCCTCCTAAGCTTTCCTTGCAACCTTGAGTCTTCAATAAGATTCCTAAGCCCACTTCTTGCGACAGACCCTCAAATACTTCTAAGTATTTGATTCTCTCAACTTTGTGCACTTTTCTGCAACAACAGTCTTCCAATTCACCCCTTGGTTGATAAGTTCTCAACTTTCAATCGGCCTATGCACACCTTGCATGACTCCTGTGTCTCACCTACACTTCTGCAGGAATGAGAACAATGGTATCCCTCATGAGATTTCAAAGATAAACTCTGAATCTCTGTCAACGCACTTCTTGCAGACGATTTCACTGCACTCCTTGCAGGAAGTTCTCACTCAGGAAGAGAAACAATTGAAACTCATTCTCTCTCTCTCTTAGACTTCAAACATTTAACATGAAATCATACATTCACACAATATTAAAGCAAATGCATAACAGAGAGAATAAAGAACCATAAGCATACCATTCAACATGTATACACATAAAACATCATAACACCATAATCTGAATTAAAGCTTCATATATTAATTCAAATCTCCCGTACATGAGTTCTTCTTCTCAACTCTCTTCTACAACTCTCTTATTTTGTATGCTCAATGATCTTTGATTGTTAATGTTCCAACGATACAAACGTGAGGGTTTCTATAGTCAGTTTTCCCTCCTACACTCTAAACTGTCTAATCTGGAATTTAAATCTACCTACTTACATTAACTATGCATAAATGCCTCTACCTACTATAGATGAGAGCAAATCGCTCATGATCTGTTTACGTCCTACAAAATATAAATAAAAGGTACGCCGTATTACATTAATGATTCAAAAACATTCCAAAACACTTTTGCAACATGATGAAATGTGTTGGCACTCATCCTAGCTATCTTCCGCCCAGCACTCGCTTGCTGTTGGCGATGCTCCTGCATCATAATGCAAGACAAGAGAGATGGTTGGCCTTTTTAAGTGAGTTTGATTTTGAGGTATGACACATCAAGTGTAAAGAAGTTTTTTTTGCATATACACTAAGTCAGAAGACTAATGGGATTTATGAAGTAAATGTCAACAAGACTAAAAATGATATTGAGCATAGGATAAAATCTGCAAACAGTAATGATGAAAATTACATCAAAACCGTAGAAACATTCCAAGGAAATGCAAAAAATCTGAACAAAACATATTTACCTAGGTTATAGGTAAATATAGGTTATATGTACCTAACTCTACTGAATTAAAGATGATAATTCTTGATGAGTTTCACAAAAATTCGTATTTTGGTCATCCAGGATACCAAAAAATGATAGCAGCCTTAAGGAAATAGATTTATTGGCCTAACATGAAAAATGAAACAATTGAATACTTGTCTAAATGTTTAGATTGTCAACAGATAAAGGTTGAGCATCAACATCTAGCAGGTATGTTACAACCTCTTCCTATACCCGAATGGAAATGGGAAATTATTTTAATGGACTTCATCAGAGGTTTCCCTAAGACTCAAAGAAAAAATGACTCAATTATGGTAGTTATTGATAAGCTAAGTAAATATGCACATTTTATACCTGTGCAATCTACTTACAAAGCGATTAATATCGATGAAATGTTATGAAAGAAATTTTTAGATTGCATTAAATTCCTAAGATGGTGATTTTATATAGAGATGTCAAATTTACATCCAATTTTTGGAAAGAATTGTTTGCAGGTTTGGGTATTGTTAGCACTCTGTAATTTTCCTAAGGCTGTGAGGCAGTCACAGAGGCAACATCAAAACCACTTCGAGTCTTGGATCTAGCCCTCCAAGGCTCAGAGAGGCATCTCTCTATCTGATATAGCTTTGTTTGAAGAGGTATTAGGCTAGTTATGATTAACATGGGTTGGGGTTTTAACTGGTTGTTTTGGAACAACAAGGAGGGCCATTGGGCAAATGGGGTCTGCGCTTTAAACAAGGTGATTCACTCTCAGATTTGGACAAAGTTCTTTCACAGGGCAAGGTAGTGGCAATATTGGATCGAATTAAGTATGGATGGCGTTGATTTGAGGAATAAATAGGTGAGGTAAAAACCAGGCACAGGAGCAACTAAGAATTCTTGAACTAAGCTTTAGTAGAAAACATAGAGATCATCAAAAGCTCAGAGGCAGAGTATCTGCTGATAAATTTTTCTTCTATTACTTTACTTCTGATAATAAGAACTGAAAATGAGAATAATGATCACAAGAAAAACATTAAACAGAGAAAAACACCACCAATCTCACCACACAGGAATCCTGTAAAAGAAAACATGCTCATTGTTGATTGATCTTCTAAATATTACAAAAAATATTCTCTGGTCATACACAGCCCATGCTCCAGGAGCCTCACAGGTCGAACCCTTTTACATAAAAATCCTCTGAATAAATAGGCTAGATCATCCCAATAATTTTTGAAAGTCGGTTTAACCGCTTCGGCCAAAAATAGCCACCACTCCCACAAAATTTGGAGCTTTCTGCCATGAAAAACGGACCGGTTTTCTGCGAAAAAGGGGTCTGAATAGACGTTATTTTCTCTTCGATGATTACACCTGGGAGAAAAATGAATGAGGTTATTGTATATGGGCATGTGTTGGAAAAAAACCTTCTTCGTTTTCACCAAATTCGTTCCCAGATGGCCGTAACAGCTCCTGCAAGATCGGGACTGAAACGGAAAATTGAAAATCTGAAAAAATAGGCCTCAAAGATGTCTTCGATTATCCTTTCTCGTAAATCCGTTGCAAGAAATGAAAGAGTTTTTTGTTCCTCAGCCCGTGATGAGAAAAAACCTCTCTTGTATTTGTAAAATCCATCTTCGTTTGCCCAAAAATCGATCTGGAAGAGGACGTGGTAAAACAAGCAAAAAATGGTAAATTTTTTAGAAAAGTGGTTTTTCTTCAGGGGGGCGGTATTCCAGACCCCCCCCCCCC
>ML777538.1:931405-990786 GCA_009831015.1 Picea engelmannii | reverse complement strand
GAGGAGAAACATTGCATAGGTGACAAAAAATGGTCGACTATAGGAAGTGATGGTGCCTCGAGCCTTTCCTGCATGGAAAAAGGTGAAAGGGTAAACTCTTAACCCTTGCCATGTAAACTCGGTGATTTGGAGGAACAACATTGGTTGATTGTCTAGAATGACAGGACTTGGAGTATTCGGTAGATATTCTTCATTAAGAAGGGTCTGCAAAAACTTAAATACTGACAGACCTAACGACCAAGGGATAGTTGTGCCCGACAACCACCTTATTAATTTTAAAGCACCCCTTTAAGATGTTAGTTTGTTGTATAATATATTTCATATGGATATAGAGTTATTTCTGGTGTATGGTTGGTAATACCATCAGTTAGTGAGGTACCATATGTCCGAACGGATTTTGTAATGTCGAACTATTGGTTAGCACATGCTTGTATTTACCCTCGCGTGTTTACACCAAGTACCTTAAAAACCTTGTTTCATGTGGGTTTCCTTGTGGTAGAATCAATAATGGATTTAGGTAGGAAGAAACCTTATGTTTACTACAAAAACATAATCCCTCAAGGGTGAGCCCATGATTTTGAGGGTTAGGATTTATTCCGCATATCCTGAAGTAATATAGGCTATGAACAACCCCTAGGGTGTAGTGGTAAGTTTTGATTCAATTTGTATTCACTCTAGTTAGGATGGAATTTTCATGAGTGGAGTTAACTTATATGTTTACGTAAGTAAGTTAATATTTTTAAGGAGATAGATTCACGTGTCATGAGAATTTTTTAATTGACAGTAAACTATAGTTTCCCTTGTCCCAAATAAAAAAAAAACAACAGGGATTTAGGAATCCAAAGGGATTTCCCAAGTGGCAACAAAATGACAAAATCTATGGATTTAACTCAAATTCAATAATACACATTCCATATTTATAGGAGAATCTATGAACATGTGTAAAATTGAATCTGACAGGTGGTGAGTGAGCAGGAGGCTCAAGACAAGTGTCACAAGTCCTAGGAAAAATAAAATAAGTCATGACAAGAGAATGGGATTTAATTCCTAAGAGACATATTTTATAGCTTGAGAAAGGCTACACACAAATCAACTTGACACAATGAATTTACAAAAATTACACACAACAAGTTGGAGCTCATAATTCTGCAAGAGGCCATGTAGGCAACCCCTTGGATTATGAACTTAGCTCGAGTTGAGAGAGGTTGAAAAAGACTCTAGTCTAAGGTTGGAAGGAAAAGCATCTTCAACGTGTTGTTTTCCCAAGTTCCATGTCTTATTTATTGTTATTAATATGCTTATTTAAATGCTTACTCTATTTTTATTGTACATTCTTGTGGATAAATTGATGTAGGAGCATAATTAGAGAGCATGCAGAGAAGGACCACTCAACACCTGGGAATATTTTTGGAATCTCAACGCTGGCAGTTACGGAAAATATTTTGAAGCAGGCCTGAACTCAGCGTCAGGATATATTTTGAAGCATGCCTGAACTCAGCGTTGAAATGTATTCTAAAGCAAGCTTGAATGATTGCGAGCGAAGTGGGAGTTTCCACTCCTTCTCTGGAATGCGACTGGACTAAGATATTCTTTAGGTTATGTTTTGGAGTAGACAAGTAGTTGGGGGAACCCGAAGAACGCTCTAAGATAAATATAGGTTTTGTACGCCCAAATGAGGCTAGCTGCAAGTGAGTAGGAGATTCCTGAGTTTGTAGTTGTTGTTTTGATTGTAGCTGTAACCATTTTTACTTTGAATGAATACAACAGAGGAAAATTGATCCAATGTGTGTGTATGTTGTTATTGCTTGGAAATTTCCTGTTGTTTTTGTTTATGTAAATGAATGTATGGAACTCTGAATGTTAGGATAAGTTTCAATTGTTTCTCTTCTATTGAAATCGGTGCAAGGTGTGCACACAAAACACAAGGAGTGTGTTGATGTGACCTATTTCGGTTCTGAAGCTCAAAAGAGATAGCACAAAACTTTCCCTTTGCAAGGAGTCCAAAGTGACTGTTGCAAGGATTTCATAATCGTCCGCAAGAATTCAAACCTTATTTAATAACTGGTTGCAAGGTGTGCACTGAGCAAAAGTAGAACGCTAGGAGGGTGAGAGGAATTTCTCTTCGAGAAATCCTTCAGATATGAGTTATCGAAATCCATGAAATGCAAGGATTGTGCAGGAAGTCGAAGTCTTCACAAGGCCAAGATCAGGAGGGATAACACTTTTTAGAAGTGTAGTCAAGTTCCAAGATTTGGACCCGCAGGTGGAGCGAATGTTGAATCCTTTGGAGACTTAGAAAAATATCTAAGTTAAAAGAGATCAAAAGCTTAGGAGGAGGAGCAATAGTGGTCGTTGGATCATAATGCAAGAGATAAACAATTGTCTGATCAGAACAAATTGCGTGAGATTTAACGCTTCATGCACACATGAGAGGGAAATCATCAACATTTGAGACTTGATATTTCTGAAGTTAGAAGAGTTTGAAACCTGAAGTGGAATCTCGACCGTTGATCAATTGAAACAAATCTGAACCATCAAATCACCCGAAATGCACCTCAAGCGTTGGATCGTCCAAGTGAATCTGAGCCATCAGATATCATGAGCTCAGGAGGGGAGAGGTTTGAGAGTTGATATTTCCAAAGTTCTAAGCTCCAAATATCCGAAGTGAATCTCAGCCATCCGATTAGTGAAGTAGATCTGAACCTTCAAATCACTCGAAGTAAAGTTGAGATGTCAGGTCACTCAAAGTGATTTCGAGCTGTCGGAGTTCATAAGGGGCGTGGCACATATCTGTGAGCTCTGGTTAAATACCCAAAGAGATTTATAGCTGTTAGATCTAAGGGATACATGGAAGAGATCCATGCACTCTGGGTGGATCCGAGGTGGACACATGCAAAGATGCACAGTAAACCTGATTCGTTGATCTGATGTGGACATGCATCAGTGAATTATAGACTTAGGATAAAATCACTGGAGAAAGGGAAAGTTTAAGATTTGAAACCTTCTAAGTACAAAACCTGAAGGGGATATCGACCATTGATCGAGAGAGGACCACAGGACCGTTGATCTAAGTTGAAAGGTCAAACACCTGAAGTGAAGGTGGGATCATTGATTGTGAGGACAGGTGTTGACGGATCTCCTGCTCTAGAAAATTTGGATACAAAAGAAAGTAGGGTTGATATTTCAAAACCCCAAAGTTCGGAGGCCCGTAGAGATCACATTCGTTGATTGAAGGGGACATGTTTCAACAGATCTTCTGCTCTGAAATATTTCTCTATAAAGGAAACAAAGGTTTGAGACTCGAGAATTCTAAAGTTTGGAATTCTGAATCGAACAAATTCATCGATCGAGGAGAGAGCGATCCGGACCATTGATTCCAAGGAATAGATCTCAGTCGTTATTTTTCATTTCAAGGAAATGATTTGCGCAATCTTTAAAAAGTCAACGACATGCTGCAATCCATACCGTGGTTTCTCTAGGAAGACACATGGAGCCTTGAGGAGAATTGTGAGCCCAAAAGTAGTTTGAATTCAAACTGCTTGTGGTCGCACTCATAACCGCGTGGTCATCGCCAAAGGTCACATTGGAGGAGGGGTCGAGAGAAAAGGCGCTAATGCTTGATACTCTGATATTTTTGTAGATCACGAAAGGGAATGGCACGGGTGTTGTGAAGCCTGTGCAGGGAGCCGAGGGGACCAGTGTTTAACATAGAATGAGGACAATAAGGACTAGTGTTTAACATAGAGAGTCACCTGAATCTAGAATTGAAGATCTTGACCAGGACGTTGTGCAGCCCTTCAGAGAGAAGGGAGTCTGCATCAAGTGGTATCAGACCTAAATTTTTTCTTGCAGACAACAGTCAAAGGAGGAGAGACAAAAGAACTCAAAGTTGTACTCTATGTTTGATAGACAGTCAACACAATTCCACCGAGGAGACGAGTGGAACCACCTTTATCCAAACAGGTTGTAGAAAGGGAGATGCGAGAACTTCATGCAATATTAGAGTTGATGGAGGCATATCAGAGGAGAGAACCTCATGCTAGAGACATCAACGATACAGAGAATGAAGAAGTAGAAGTTGAAGAAGCTGCAGGAGAGGATGTTGTCGAAGAATGCTTGCTGAGAGAAGTTTCTAGATTGGGAGGAAGAGCCAAGATAGAGGTCTCGATGTACGAAGGCAATTTATATGCCTAAGAGCTACAATATTGGGTGATATCCATGGGCAAACATTTTGACTATGAATATGTCGATGAAGAGGAAAAGGTCAAACATGTTTTCAAGAGGCTAAAAGGGCATACGCCACTGTGGTGGGATGAACTGCAAGCTGAGAGGAGAAGCAAAGGAAAACATAATATAAATAATTGGGACAGAATGGTATCCAAGATTAAGGATATGTTCATGCCCAAAAATTACCAGATCGATCTATTTAGGAAGTTGCAGAACCTGAGACATAAACGTATGAAAATTAAGGAGTACACAATGAAGTTCTACAGACTAAACATCAGAACTGGACAAAGGGAGAAAGATGAAGGAAAATTTGTCAGATATATAAATGGTCTGAGATATGAAATCCGGGATGAGCTCAACATGATGTCAGTAAGGACAGTGGAGGACTCTTATCAGTTTGCATTGATGGCAGAGGAGAAGTTGGACAAAAAACAAAGCCAACGAGGAAGAGGTAAAATCCCCACCCCAAACAAAGGAAAGGGAGTTACCCATGACAAGGCACATAAGTCTAAGGATGAGATTGAGAAACTGCATAGTCACTCGAAAAGGGGAGGAAGTTACCGAGGAAGGCAGGGTGGTGGAAGAAGTTCTTCTAGAGGAAGACGAAGAAACATAAGAAAAGTAATATTCTATGCCTTTTGAAAGACAAGACACATGTCTTGGGAATGTCTTGAAAAAAATAAAGAAGGAGGAGGTTAAGCTCACATTTTAGAAGCATAGAGAAGGGATGCTAAAGAAGAAGGAGCAGAGGATGGAAGATCCCTGATGTTGAGGAAAGTTCTCTTAAAACTAGAGGCAGAGGTTGAAAATTTGGTGTAGAGGAACAGTCTCTTCAGAACAACTTGCAAGACTAAAGACATAGTATGCAAGGTGATAATTGACAATGGGAGCACTGAAAACTTAGTATCCACGAAGATGGTGGAGAAATTGGAGCTGGAGACAACTGCACACCCGAATCCATACTATGTCTCATGGTTATATAAAGGACACCAGGTAATGGTTACTAAACAATGCTTGGTTGAATTTTAGATAAGAGGATATAGAGATGAAATTATAAGTGATGTGATTCCCATGGATGTATTGCATATTTTGTTGGGTATACCATGGTAGTTTGAACGGAATTTCATTCATGATTGGAGGAATAATACATGCACCTTAGAGAAGAATGGTAGAACACACATGTTACTTCCAATAGAGGAGAAGAAGGTGAAAGAGGATGACAACACAAGCATACTTCTCATGGGTGGGAAGGAACTCCTGAAAGAAGTCAAGAAAGAACAGGAGATGCAGTTTGTTGTGGTGAGGAAACCCAAAGTTATCCTTACAAGTACTTTGATGGATGATTTGCTTGAAGAAGTTCAAGAATTGCTGGATAATTTTTCTAACATAGTGGTGTATGAGCTTCCTAACTCATTACCACCCGTCAGAAGTATCAGCCACCATATTGACCTGATACCAGGAGAAAGTCTACCAAACAAAAACGCATACAAATTGACACCTTGAGAGAATGAGGAAGTGAAGAACCAAGTCTAGGAATTGTTAGACAAGGGTTTGGTCAAAAAGAGATTGAGTCCATGCGCAGTACCAACTATGTTGAGTCCAAAGAAGGATGGATAATGTGTACCGACTTGAGAGCCATTAATAGGATCACCATCAGGTATAGATTTCCTTTACCAAGAATGGATTATTTAATGGACTGTTTAAGTGGACCGAATTTCTTTTCTAAAATAGATTTGAAAAGTGGATATCACTAGATTAGAATGAGATAAGGTGATGAGTGGAAGACAACCTTTAATACAAATGAAGGTTTGTATGAGTGTCTTGTTATGCCATTTGGCTTAACAAATGCCCCGAGTACTTTTATGAGGTTGATGAATGAAATACTGAAAGCTTTCTTTGGCAAGTTTGTGGTTGTATATCTGGATGATATACTCATATTTAGCAGGACTAGACAGGAGTATTTGAGGCACCTCACACTAGTGATGAGGAGACTACAACATGAGAAGTTGTTGATAAATCTGAAGAAGTCCTCTTTTATGAATACATAACTTATTTATTTGGGTTTTTTGATCTCTTCAAATGAATTGAAGATGGATCTAGATAAGGTGAAAGCAATCAAAGAATGGTCGTCACCAAGAAGTATGTTTGAGGTAAGGATCTTCCATGGATTATAAAGTTTCTATAGGAAGTTCATTAGAGACTTCAATGGAATTTGTGCACCAATGATGGATACAGTGAAGAATAAGCACAAGTCTTTTAAATGGACAGAGGAGGTCGAGAAGAGATTCAATATACTGAAGGAGAAAATAACAGAATGATCAATTCTGGTCTTGCCAAATTTTGAAAAGACATTTCAGGTGAGATGTGATGCAAGTGGAGCTACAATTGGAGCAATTTTTAGCCAGGATAATAGAATTGTTTCCTATTTCAGTGAAAATATGAATGATACCAAGAGAAAATACTCCACGTATGATAAGGAGTTTTATGCCATAATTCAAGCCTTGAAGAAGTGGAGACACTACCTTGTCCCATAGGAAATTGTCTTGTATAGCGATAATCAGGCTTTACAATTCATAATAGGACAGGAAAAATTGAATCAGAAGCATGCAAATGGGTTGTGTTTATGCAGAATTTTACTTTTGTCATAAAACATATTGTTGGGAATGATAAAAAAAAATTTGATGCATTAAGCAGGAGATGCTTGATTCTGCAAGAATTTCAGGGGAAGACCTTGGGGTTTGAACACCTTAAGGACATGTATTGTGATGATACAGATTTCAAGGAAGCATATGAAGCATGTGAAAATCTTCTGCTGAGAGACAGAAGCCAGTGGATAGAGTACATGATTCAAGAGGGATTGTTATTCAAGGGAAATTAGTTGTGCATAGAAAAATTCTCAATGAGGGATAACCTTTTGAAGGAAAAGCATAGTGGAGGATTGGTTGGACATTTCGGCCATGATAAAAAAAATTGTACAGTTGAGCGGTTCATAATATTGGCTAGGTATGAGAAAAAAAGTGATAAAGTTTGTGAGCATATGTAGAATTTTCTAACACGCAAAAGGAAAAAGAATGAACACTGGATTGTATCAACCATTTCCAATACCAGAGAGGCCTTGGGATGCAACACACATGGATTTTGTGTTGGGAATTCCATGAACGCAAAGAGGATTTGATTCCATATTTGTGGTGGTGGATAGATTTTCAAAGATGGCACACTTTATCCCATGCCAGAAGACTAGTGTTCCAACACATGTTGCAAATCTGTTTTTCAAGGAAGTTGTGAGACTTCACGGCCTCCCCAGAAGCATTGTCTCGGACAGAGACACAAAATTTGTTGGTCATTTTTGGAGAACACTGTGGAAGAAGTTGGGGATGGATTTGTCCTGCAGCTTAGCTTATCACCCTTAGAAAGATGGATAGACTGAGGTAGTAAACATAAATTTGGGAATCATATTGAGGAGTCTGGTCACTGAGCTTCATAATTAGTTGCATCAAATTCTGCCACAAGAAGAATTTCCATACAATGACTCACCAAACAGGAGCACTGGAAAAATCCCATTCCAAATATTGTATGAAATGCAACCCAGGGGAGTATCTAAGTTGAGAGACTTGAAACAGAGTGACATAATGAGCATTTGAGCAGAAGATTTTGCTGCAGAAATGCAGAAGCTCCATAGCTAGATCAGAGGATAGTTGCAGAGTTCTAACCAAGAGTACAAGTGTAGAGCTTATCAACATCACAAATAAATTCAATTTGAAGTAGGAGATCAGGTTCTGGCACATCTTAGGAAATAAAGGTTCCCTAGGGGAACATATAACAAGTTGAAAATGAAGAAGATAAGACCATGTAAGATGTTGAAGAAGTTTGATGAAAACTCCTATGAGATTGAGTTTCCATATGATGTGGGCATACCACCCATATTCAATGTTTTAGACCTGTATTCTTACAGGAAAGATGACACAGAGGGATCTGAATATCAAGAGAATATTCAGTGGGAGAAACAAATGCCAATAGCAGAAAAACCATAGATGGAGAAGATCATTGATCAGAGGATTGGAAAAAATACCAAGAGGAAGACCTATTTTGAATATCTGGTCAAGTGGAACGGAAACCCAATAGAAGATGCCAGTTGGGAAAATGAAGCTGATATCCAGAAGCATGGAAATTCAGTGTAGGAACTCATGGAAAGGATTACATGAATTTTTGTCAAGGGGAGTATGATGTAGGAGTATCGTTAGCAAGCACACAGAGTAGGACCACTCAGTGCCTAGGAATATTTTTGAAATATCAACACTGGCAATTACGGAGAATATTTTGAAGCATTCTTGAACTCAGCGCCGAGAGATATTTTGAATCACGCCTAAACTCAGCGTCGAAAAATATTATGAAGCACGCTTGAATGATTGTGAGCGAAGTGGGAGTTTCCACTCCTGCTCTGGAATGTGACTGGACTAAGATATCCATTAGGTCAGGTTTTGGAGTAGACAAATAGTCGAGGGGAGCCCTAAGAACCCTTTGAGTGAATAGAGGTTTTGTACGCCCAAATGAGGCTAGATGCAAGTTAGTAGAATATTTATGAGTTTGTAGTTGTTTCTTTGATTGTAGCTGTAACCATATTTATTTTGAATGAATACAACAGAGGAAAATTGATCCAATGTGTGTGGATATTGTTATTGCTTGCAAATTTCCTATTATTGTTCTTTCTGTAAATGAATGTATGGAACTGTGAATGTTAGGATAAGTTTTACTTGTTTCTCTTTTGTTGAAATCGGTGCAAGGTGTGCACACAGAATGCAAGGATTGCATTGACGGGACCTATTTCGGTTCCGAAGCTCAGAAGAGATAGCACAAAAATTTCCCTTTGCATGAAGTGCAAAGTGACTTCAGCAAGGAGTGCACAGTCATTTGCAAGAATTAAAACCTTGCGTAATAACCAGTTGCATGGTGTGCACCGAGAAAAAGGAGAACACCAGGAGAGTGAGAGGAATTTCTCTTCGAGAAATCCTTCGTATCTGAGTTATTGAAATCCCTGAAATGCAAGGAGTGCATGGGAAGTTGAAGTCTTCACAAGGCCAAGCTCAGGAGGGATAAAACGTTTTAGAAGTGTAGTCGAGTTCCAATAGTCAGACCCGCAGGCGACGCAAATGTTGAATCCTTTGGAGACTTATAAAACTTTTTAAGTTAGAAGAGATCAGAAGTTCAGGAAGAGGAGCGACAATGGCCATTGGATCGTAGTGCAAGAGATTAAAAATTGTTTGATCAGAACAAAGTGCACGATCTTTAACGCTTCGCACACATAGGACAGATAACTCATCAAGGTTTGAGGATTGATATTTACGAAGCCAAAAGAGTCAAAAACCTGAAGTGAAATATCGACCATTGATTAGTTGAAATAGATCTAAACCGTCAGATTACTCGAAGTGAACCTCAAGCGTTGGATCTTCCAAGTGAATCTAAGTCGTCAGATATCATGAGCTCAGGAGGGAGAAGGTTTGAGAATTGATATTTCTGAAGTCCGAAGCTTCGAAGATATGAATTGAATATCAACCATACGATTAGTAAAGAGGATCTGAACCATGAGATCACTCGAAGTAAAGCTGAGACGTCGGATTAGTCGAAGTGAATTCGAGCCGACAGAGTTTAGAAGGGACGTGGCATAGATCTATGAGATACAGTTAAAGAACGGAAGTGATTTATAGCCATCATATCTAAGGGATACATGGAAGATATCCATGCACTCTAGGTAAAGAACCGAAGTAAACCTCAGTCATTGATCGGAGCTAGACACGCGCCAGCATATTATAGCCTTTAGATAAAATCAATGAAGAAAGGGAAAGTTTGAGATTTGAAACCTACGAAGTCTGAAAACCAAAGGGGATCTCGACTGTTGATCAAGAGAGGGCCATAGGAACGTTGATCTAAGTTGAAAGGTCAAACACCTGAAGGGAAGGTGGGATCGTTGATTGTGAGGACAGGTGTCGGTAGATCATCCTCTCCAGAAAATTGGAATACGGAAGAAAGTAGGGTTGAGATTTAAAAATCCCAAAGTCTGGAGACTAGTAGAGATCAAAACCATTGATTGAAGGGGATATGTGTCAGAATATCTTCCTCTCTAGAATATTTCTCTGCAAAGGAAACTAAGGTTTGAGATTCGAGAATTCTGAAGTCTGGAATTCTGAATTGACCACAAATATCAATCGAGGAGAGGGATATTCAGACTATTGATTCCAAGGAATAGATTTCAGTCATCTGTCTAGAATCACCATCAATATCATGATATCAACAGTCATCTCACATTTTGGGGACAGGAGTTTCATGGAATTTAAAACGTTAAGGGCGAACGACAATCCATGTTGTGGTTTCGCCAGGAAGACACATGGAGGATCAAGGAGAATTGCGGGTAGAAAAGTAGTTTGACTTCAAACCGCTTATGGTTGCACCCACAATCATGTGGCCATTAACCAAGGTCACATCGAAGGAGGGACCGAGAGAAAAGGTGCTAACGCCCGATACTCTGATATTTTCATAGTGCGTAAAAGGGAAGGTCGTGGGTGTCATGAATCTTGCGCAGGGAGCCGAAGGGACCAGTGTTTAATAGTGAACAAGGCCAATAAGGTTTCAGAGAGGTTGCATAGCCCTTAGGAGAGAAGGGGGTCTTCATCACAAATTCTTTGGCATAAACAACTTGTAACATTATGAGAATTTAATTCTTTATATATGAGATGTATATGCATATCATAAGTTTCATATAGAAAACTATGAAATAAAATTAATATTTATTCTGATTTATGAACATAATTATACTATCAATAACATATCAATAAAACTCATAGGTAAGAACCTAGTTAATAATCTAACGATTGTTTCGGATAAGAAACCCATATGGGAGAGACAGGGTTCATCAAAATACAATGTATACAACTACAAAGGAATCGGTATAGATTAACCAAGGTTCAATGTATATAAATGAAAAAAGAATTATTACGGATTCAAACAGGGTTCTACAAGGTACACTATGAATATATTTGAAAGGAAATCATTACATAGCTTAACAAAATACACTATGCATATATTCGAAAGGAAATCATTACATATTTTAATGAAATACACTATGCATATATTCGAAATAAAATTGTTACATATTTTAACAAAATACACTATGCATATATTCGAAATAAAATCATTACATATTGTATAGAATCTAATGAGTAATGATCGTTTATGTCCAAGAAGGGAAATAACAATAAAGAAACTAGAGATGTAAATAAAAAATATATATAAATGAAAGGAAATCAATAAAAAAGTATTACAAAATCATAAAATGTGTAGGAATCAGTCCTGATTTATGGACTTGAACATGAATGATTATACAAATTATTCACTCAACTAGATATAATAATAGAACAATCCTAAATTGTAGTGTCAAACTTGAAGGTAGTTAAGGAATGGAACCAAAATACTTTTATAAGAAAAGGTATTCCTGAATATCCATGGTACCAACCTCCATAACATCGAACAAGTTATGATGATTTACGGACATATTTAGGAAAAAAAATTTATATATACAAATAAAAGACTAACTTACCATGGATGAAAAAAAATGCCTTGTATCTCCATCCGTCTCTTGAATTGCACCGAGTATACAGGGTGGTCGAATAGATAATGGGTACCCTTGCAAGAAATAAGTAGGTCCCATCATTATTTGATTAGCTAAGAATAAGTGTATCAATATTTAAGAAGAAATTAAAAAACATAAACTAAAGAAAAATTACTACTCTATGCAAAGCACAACATTCATTTTAACATGAGTCCTAAATAAGTTCAAGACAAGTAAATGAATTGAATAGGTTATTTGTGGAGAAACAAGGCTTGCATGATAATTCCATGAGTCCAAGGGTAATCCTTTTGACCATAGGTTAACCAGAAGAAAAATGTTATCGCGACTAGAATACAACACTAAACATTATATAACAGACATGCAAAAAAACAAGAAGTTCTCGATGGAAAATGTCGCACATACATTTAAATAGAGCTGACGAAATAATGGTTACCCACCACTGCGAACTAATGGTTCATATAATAAAAGGTTATAGAGAAAAAAAACACGTAAGTATGTTTTTAAAAAGATCTTAACATATTAGGGATGACACAACCGACTGAAATCCAGTGACGTTATGAATGCCTAACACTCGCGCAATAATTACACCAAAAAATGAAGTGAGGTTATGGACCATAAAATTCCATAATGTAACTAAAGGAACTCTAAAAAGGATTAGATGGAGTCGTTTGAAAACCTTAAAAACCTGATAGAGTAAAACACAAAGCAGAGAAAACAAAAACCAAGAAGTGTGAAATGAGCCAAATTAGGAAGAGGTCAGAAGGGTTAAGGATCCAACAAGAAACCTTAACACTTGGAAAAAATATGACCCTATGCATGTACATCCTTAGGACAAAAGCCGAGAATTTTTTTTCTCAATATGGTAACAATAGGTAGCGTGTGCAAGATCGTTGCATACACCATATGATATGCTCGTTAACGAAGAAAATTTGGTGAGAATTCAATTAAGGAATGATACCAATACAAGTTTAACCTCCTCGTAAAGCTATACAACAACTCCACTTATTCGAATTGTTATCCATTGAACGATACAACCGAACCTATGTTAATGTATATTGAAACTCGTATTGATATGTGATGTATTTTGAAAACCATATTAATATATGTTGTGTATTGAAAGCCATTGTATATTAAAAATTGTATTAATATATGTTGTAAGGTGAAACCCAATAATGCATGATGAGATAATAAAATAGCCTTGGTTTACATTTATATGAGATACTTTAGCAAGGACCATATAATACAAAACTTCATACACATATAAAATATGATATGATTAAAATCTTTGTTAACAAGGATTTAGAATCCAGTAGAGCCATTAAGCATAACAGGGATACACAAACAAATAAGCATTGTAAGACCTATATATATGATATGATTAAAATCTATGTTAACAAGGATTTAGAATCGAGTAGAGACATTAAGCATAACAGGGCTACATAAACAAATAATCATTGTAAGACCTATATATATGTGTGTATATATCATTGAATAGGTATAACAATAGAATAATCGCAATAGGTATAACAATAGAATATAGAAACTTAGCGAAATAAAACATATATATAGGTTATCAATTACCTAGTCTTAGGGAATAGGACTTAGGATAACCTTGCAATATATTGTTAAGTATTGATTTGCTCAACTCATTATAGTGTAGAATAAGATAACTTATGTGGTGAGAAGTTATGAAGGAAGAGAAGTAAAATATATTATTATGTTCAAATAAATAATATATAAAAAAATGTTTGGAATTTAAGGTCCATGACATAATGGTATCATAGTTGTAGGTTAGAATACTTTACCTTTTTATGGTCTTTATCACAACAAAAATATAACATGTAAAATTGTATTGATTTTATTCTTACCTCTAGGAAGAAAAATAATTTTATTTTGCATGAAAATGAAAGAAGTACATGAGACTCAGGGAGAAGAATCTCATCAAAAAAATCTAGTACAAGGGAATGTAGGTGATCAACATCTTTGGGTGGATCTGAATAATTATAGGAATTTAGAAATTATAAAGGAAGTAACATATCTAAGAAAAGAACTAAAAAACCATGAGAGTAGATAATGAAATAATTCTAAAGACTCAAGAGAAACTTAATGCAATTATGTAGGAGATGTTATGAAATCAAAATACTGATCAAAATAAGGGACAAAATTATAACAACTCTAAGATAGCCCAAAAAAATAAAAAAGCAAGAAAATTGGAGTATCTTGGATCTGAGATAGAGTCAGTACACAAGGATACATAATACACTAAAACATCTACTAAAAGTAGCTCTGGTCCTAAAAAAAGAACCAAAAACAAACCTAAACAAAATGATGAAGTCATGTGATAATTTTAGAAGACTAAACCACCAAACTTTAATGGGTAAGTGGAGACTAGTGAGGAATCAGAGGAATGGCTCTCTGGTATGCAAAAATATTTTCAAATCTACAATTATTCAAGTGAGATTAAAGCCCAGATGGCCATCTACAGTTTGACAGAAAAGCAGACATATGGTGGCAGGATATAAAAAGAGTAAAAACTAGAAAACCTTTAAGAGATATTTTAAGAAACAATACTTATCTGAACAATATTATGAGGGTAAAACCAAGGAGTTCTATGAACTGAAACTGGGAAATATTACAATGAAATATTTATGTAGTAAGTTTATGAGTTTGTTGCATCATGTACCTTACATTGTGGATGAAAAGCCAAATAGTCAACGATTTTTGAGTTACTTACCAAGTTTTTATAAAGATTGAATTGAGTTTGATAACCCAAAAACATTGGAAGAAACCATGAGGAAGGCCAAACTTTGTTTTGAGCAGTATAAAAATTGAAATGAGAATTCTAATAATTTGAATTGGAAAAAGGTTGAGAGGTTTGATCCTAAGAAGAAAGGGGGATGTTACACTAATAGAAATGTTGATAAGTGATTTCAGGGTGGTAATAAGTTCAGAATAAGTAAACCTTTCAATCAGCCTGAAAATAAGGGTACCAAACTACCAACCTTCTTCAATAAAGAAACTACCAAAAAATAGATAATAAAATGTTGGGAATGCAATGGTCCTCATTAATATAAAGATTGTCCTGTTAGGAAGAATGGAAATAACAATGTGCAAATAGTGCACGAAACAACTACAATTGGTGAGTTGGCAAGGTCTACACCAAAAATCAACGCAACCTTGGAAAATCGACATGCAAATCATCAAACTTCAATGGTATAAATTGAAGGTATGATACATAATCAACCAATTATTTTTTTAATTGATATAGATGCTAGTTTGAGTTATATTTCACCAAGAGTTTTAGAAATATGTAGGTTACATAAAGAAAAGTTTGAAAAGTTCTAGTTAGAACATTTAGCTACAGGAACTAAAAGGAGAATTACAAATGTTGTAAAAAACTACGAACTTGGTACGAATGAATTAAGAACATATATAGACTTAAAGATATTACCTTTAGGATCTTATGATGTTATAATCAATATGGATTAGATGGAAAAGTTTAAAGTGGTCTTAGATTGTTACAATAAAACATTTGCCTATGTAAATGAGAGGCGTAACATTATAAACATTAAAGGAGTATCAAGAACTATTAGTATTATAGAAATAAAAGAGTTACACGTTAAAATGTGCATTCAAAGAGGGTGTAAGCTACTTGTTGTACACAAAAATTATAATAAAAAAGAGGATAGTAATAATGAGTTAGATAAATTTCGAGTATTATAAGAATTTGGGGATGTATTCCACAATATTCCTCGACTACCTCCTAAGAGGGAAATAGATTTCTCCTTAGACCTAATACCTAGAGAAGTACTTGCTTCAAAATATCCTTATAGGATGAATATCCTAGAGCTAAATGAATTAAAAAATCAATTGCAATAATTGATAGATAAGAAATATATTTGACCAAGTTTGTCTCCATGGGGAGCACCAGTACTTTTTGTTAGAAAGAAAGATAGGACATTACCTCTTTGTATTGATTATAGACAACTTAATAAAATGACTATTAAAAATAGATATCCATTACCTCATATCGATGATTTGGTTTATCAAGTACTGGGAGCTACTATGATGTAGGAGCATCGTAAGCAGCCAACCAAGCGAGCATGAAGGCGGAAGACAAATGGAAATCCCAACACACATTTTACACATTTTGAAATGTTTTTGAAAAATTAATGAGAAGATATTAATGTAGTAGTTAAAGGAAGCGTACTTTCCTGTTGTAAATAGATCTTGAGCTATTTTCTCTCATCTGTCAGGTGTAATAGACATTAAGTCTGATTAATGAAAGTAGGTGGATTTAAATTAATATATTAGACAGTTTGAGAAGCGTAGGAGGGAAAACATATATAGACACCCTCACTATTGTATTATTGTATCATTAACAGATTAGCACAGGATAGAAGAAGAGAGCTATAGAGAAGAACCCATGTACAGGAGAACTTGAGTTAATATATGAAGCTTTGACTCAATTTTCATGGTGTTATGATGTTTTCTGTTTACATTTGTTGAATGGTATGCTTACAGTTGT
Organism: Picea engelmannii; assembly: GCA_009831015.1. Classification (NCBI taxonomy): domain Eukaryota; kingdom Viridiplantae; phylum Streptophyta; class Pinopsida; order Pinales; family Pinaceae; genus Picea; species Picea engelmannii. Next base: position 974,410 of record ML777538.1, on the reverse strand, counting down.
TCGATTATCTCTGTTATGCATTGGTTATGATACTATGTTGTGTGTGTATGATTTCATGTTGAATGTATGAAGTCTGAGAGAGAAAGAGAATGAGTTTCAATTGTTTCTCTTCCTGAGAGAGTTCCTGCAAAGAGTACAGTGAAATGTCCGCAAGGTGTGTGTTGACAAGGGTTCTAAGTTTTATCTCAGAAATCTCAGAAAGGATACCGTTGTTCTCATTCCAGCAGAAGTACAGGTGAAACATAGAAGTCGTGCAAGATGTGCGTAGGCTAGTCGAGGCCTTAAGCTTATAAACTAAGGTTGAAAGGGGAAGGACTTTTTTTGCAAAGAGTGCACAGAGTCGAGGACTCAAATAACTAGAGGTTACCTGAAAGATTGTCGCAAGGAGTGCGAGAAGGATCTCTCTTGGAGGATTGAATTGCAAGTGAAAGCTCAAGAGGGTTAGTACCTTTGAAGTATTCAAAGGAAGATGGGGAGCAAAATCATTGCGCAGAAGTTAAGTTCAGTGGAAGGACGCCAAGTCAGTTTGGCCGAAGATTCTGGAGATGGTCAAAAATCCTCCGAGGAGAATTCGTGAAATCATGTGGACCATTGGATCCCATAGATCTGTGAGAAGGTTAAGGATGAGTTCCTTTCAGCTTTCAGAAAATCTCAGGAGGAGTAATGACCGTTGGATGAGATGTGTCAAAATTCGTTGATCTTGTGCTCGAAATGTGCTATTTCGAGTTTTGGAGTTTGGAGTGGCAAGTGCTTTTGGAGTCACTGCATCACAAAGTCCCATTATGCAAAATCATGCCATCCATTGGATCAGGGGAGGCTTGCAGCCATTGATCCCCTTTGAAGTGAAACCTCGGTATTTCGGTATTTTGGGGTTTGGCATACCGAGAATCCTGATGACAAGGAACTGGGACCTTAGCATTGAAAATCCTGAAGTTGCGAAACGCGACGAACCATTGGGGTGAAACATCAACATTTTAGTATTTCAGAGTTCGACATACCGGGAATCCTGACGATAAGGAGTCAGGACACAGTGGAGTGGAAATCTGGAAGTCATGAAACGCGACAAGACTTTGGTGTGGAATTTTGGGATTTCGGCACTTCAGGTTTCGAGGTTCGGAGAGTCAAGAGGCAGAGTTGCATGTTAGCGCAACTCTCGAAATCATGAAGAGCGAAAAGCCAAAAAGTAGGGTCCCAAGAATCTGTCAAAGGATACGTGCGACGAATGTCATAGGAGCGGTCAAGCTTTGGGGAAAATCCTGAAAGAACATTGATCTTGCAAAAGGGGGAATTTCAAAAATTGGGAAATCATAAAGGAAGAGGAACGTGTGTTGGTCGTTCACTCAAGTCCCGAAAAGATGAAATAAGTGGCAAGAAGAGGCATGTGTTCGGTGCATTGAAGGATTCAACCTTCGTTGACATTTCAGGTTTCGGAGGTTGAAGAGACAAGGGGCTTGACAACAGGATTCGCGAAATCTGAAATCCCGAAAAGGAAAAAAAGTCCCAAACACAGTTGTTGGTTGATTGTGGGGTTAACGCCAATGTTGGATCACGTAGGCATAACTCATAAGGACCTGTGGAATACACCTTGTGTGTGTGGTATTTCCTGTGGGGAAACCAAAGAGTCAATTCGACTCGGGGGAAGATTTAGAATGATCCTGTGTGGATCTTGGCCCGAAGGTCGAGGGTCTGCACCAGTTGTGGTATCAGAGCTTGATTTTGTCTGTATATTTTAGGCAAAGGGAGCTAGAGGAAAAGGAGTAGTCTGATACACATCATTGTGGTGTCAGATCTCAGAACAAGTTCTTTACTTTCTGTAGCAGAGAGAACAGAGGAACATTTTACAACTATGCCACCAAGAAGAAGAGACAGGTCGATGTCAATGCCTGATCCAGCAAAGGAGAGAGAAATGTATGAGTTACGTGCGAGGCTTGATGCCATGGAGACAACATAGAGGCACATAGTTGACACTGGGGATATCAGCGAGGCCAAAAGTGAAAATGAAGCTGGAAACGAAGGAGAAGAAGTTGCAGTCGAAGATGCTACGGATGAATGCCTATTCATGGTTGTTGCAAGGATAGGTGCTAGAGAGAAGATGGGAATTCCAGTTTATGAGGGAAACCTGGATGTTGAAGAGCTTCTAGAATGTATTATAACTATGGATAAATACTTCGACTATCAGGATGTTGAGGAAGACAAGAAGGTCAAACATGTCATTACTAGACTTAAAGGGCATGCAACACTATGGTGGGATGAAATGCAGGCTAACAGATGCTGCAAGGGAAAGTAGAAAATCAAAAGTTGGGATAGAATGGTTGCAAAGATGAAAGTCAAATTTATACCCAGGGATTATCAAATCACTCTGTTTCGGAGGATGCAGAATTTGAGACAGAAGCTAATGTCAGTGAAAGAATACACTGAAGAATTCTACAAGATAAACATCAGGGCAGGTCATCGGAAAAGTGATGATGAAAAAGTTGGCAGGTACATGAATGGTCTACGATATGACATTCAAGATGAGATGAACATGATAACCATTCGAAATGTGGAAGATTATGATCAGATAGATCTAAAAGCTGAAGAGAAGTTGAGTCGGAAGCAAGGTCAAATAGGTCGAGGTAGAAGTCAAGCTAGAGGCAAAACAATTTCCCAGGACAGAACTTAGAAATCTAAAGAAGAGGGAAAGAAACCTCAAACTCAACATGAGAGAGGAGGAAGTTCACAGAGAGGGCAGTATGTTGATAGAAATACTTTTCCTCGAGCCAGAGGAAGAGGAAGAGGCAGAGGTGGTGAAGTAAAATGATTCGTCTGTGGAAAAGTTGGACATAAATCCTATGAGTGTCCACATAAGAAGAAAGATGGTGGTGAAACTCACATTACCAAAGCTCAAGGATGGAATGTTGAGGCAGAAGACGTTGAGGGCAGAAGATATTTGATGATGCAAAAAGTTCTCTTGAAGCCAAAGAAAGAGGCAGAGAACCCAACCCAAAGAAACAGTTTGTTTTGGACTGCTTACAAAACCAAAGACATGGTATGCAAAGTCATAGTGGACAGTGGTAGCATAGAAAATCTCGTAGCTACAGAGATGGTAGAAAATATGGAGCTAGAGAATGTTCTACATCCAAGCCCATACAGAGTTTTGTGGCTACAAAAAGGACATCAAGTAAATGTCACTAAACAATGTTTAGTTGAATTTAAAGTAGGAGGATATAAAGATGAAATACTATGTGATGTCATTCCCATGGATGTTTGTCATCTATTGCTAGGTAGACCATGGAAATATGATAGAAATGTGGTTCATGATGGGAGAAAGAACACATACACCTTGGAAAAAAATGGTAGGACTCACATGTTGCTGCCAATTAAGGATAAAGAAATGAAACCAAAGGTGAGAAACACTGTAATTCTCATGAGTGGGAAGGAAATTCTTAAGGAGGTTAAGAAGAAGGAAGACACACAATTTATTGTGGTCAGAAAGCCTAAAATAGTTTTGACCAGTACGAGAATAGATGATCTACCTAAAGAAATCCAAGAATTGTTGGGAGAGTTTGTTGATATAGTAGTGGGAAAACTACCTTGTTCGTTACCACTTATCAAGAGTATAAGACATCATATCCATATTATACCTGAAGCCATTTTACCGAAAAAATCCACGTAAAGGTTGATGCCGTAGGAAAATGAAGAAGTTAAGAGACAAGTCCAGGACTTAATGGACAAAGGATTGATCCGAGAAGGATTGAGTCCATGCGCTGTTCCAATATTTCTCAACCCAAAGAAAGATGGAGGATGGAGAATGTGTATAGACTCAAGGAAAATCAATAATATTACCATCAGACATAGATTTCCATTACCAAGGATGGACGACTTAATGGATTGCTTGAGTGGAGCAAAGTTTTTTTCAAATATTGATTTGAAAAGAGGGTATCACCAAATTTGAATGAGAGAAGGTGATGAATGGAAGACAACATTCAAGACGAATGAGGCGCTGTATGAATGGCTTGTCATGTCATTTGGCTTAACGAATGCGCCCAGTACTTTCATGAGATTTATGAACAAAGTCCTGAAGGATTTCATAGGGAAATTTGTCATTGTATATCTTGACGATATATTAATTTTCAGCAAAATAGAAGTAGAACACTTAAAACATTTAGCTGCAGTAATGAGGAGATTACAGCAAGAGAAATTGCTGATTAATATGAAGAAATCATCATTTATGAGGACAAAACTCATTTATTTGGGTTTTTTTATCTCTGCAAATGAGTTGAAGATGGACCCAGAAAAGGTAAAGGAAATTAAGAATTGGCCATTGCCGAAAAGTGTGTTTGAAGTTCGAAGATTACATGGTTTGGCTAGTTTCTACAGGAAATTCATTCAAAATTTCAATGGAATTAGTGCACAGTTGATGGAAATGGTGAAGAAAAGACACAAATCTTTTCACTGGACAGAAGAAGCAGATAAGAGTTTCAACCTGTTGAAGAATAAGATCATGGAGCAACCAATTCTGGTTTTGCCGGATTTTAGAAAGACATTCTAGGTCAGGTGTGACGCGAGTGTATTTTCAATTGGAGCGGTCTTGAGCCAAGACGACAGGCCAATCACATACTTCAATGAAAAAATGAATGAAGCGAAGATTAAGTACTCCACATATGAAAAAGAATTCTATGTAGTCATACAAGCACTGAAGAAATGGATACATTATTTGGTTCCTAAAGAGTTTGTTTTGTACAGTGATGATCATGCTTTACAATTCGTGACTCAACATGAGAAGTTGAACCAAAAACATGTTAAATGGGTTGAATTCATGCAGAATTTTACTTTTGTGATTAAGCATATATTTGAAACTGCTAACAAAGTTGTTGATGCTTTGAGCAGGAAATGTTTACTTATGTAGGAATTCAGAGTCAAGACTTTAGGTTTTGATAACCTCAAAGAAATGTACAGAGATGACCCAGATTTCAAGGAAGCATATGAGGCATCTGAGAATCCAATTTTGAGGGACAGAAGTCAATGGACCGAGTATATGATCTAGGATGGATTATTATTCAGAGGCAATCAATTATGTATTCCAAAATGCTCCATGAGGGAGAATTTGCTGAAGGAAAAACACAGTGGAGGATTGGCCAGACACTTCGGTCATGATAAGACATTCTCAAAGTTGAATGGCTCATATTTTTGGCCAGGGATGAGGACATATGTTAAGAAATTTGTGGACAGATGCAGAATTTGCTAGCACACAAAAGGTAAAAGGCATAATATAGGGTTATATCAACCATTACGCATTCCTAAAAGGCCGTGGGATGCAATGAGCATGGATTTTATATTGGGATTGCCAAGAACACAAAGGGGATGTGATTCGATCTTTGTGGTATTCGACAGATTTTCAAAGATGGCACATTTCATACCATGCCAGAAAACTAGAGACGAAACTCATATTGCGAACCTGTTTTTCAAGGAAGTCGTCAGACTTCACGATTTGCCAAGGAGTATCATTTCTAATCGAGATACCAAGTTCGTAGGACATTTCTAGAGGACCTTATGGAAAAATATTGGGACAAGTTTGTCTTTTAGCTCACCATATCATCCTCAAACGGATGGGCAGAAAAAAATCATGAACAGAAGCTTGGGAGATTTGTTGAGAACCTTAGTGACTGAACACCATAGTCAATGGGATCACATTCTGCCACAGGAAGAATTTGCTTACAATGACTCACTCAACAGAAGCACAGGGTAGAGTCCATTCTAGATTGTATATGGAATGTAGACAAGGGGACTTTCTAAATTGAAAGACTTAGAACAAAATGGATTCATAAGTGCTAGTGCAGAGGACTTTGCAGAAGGAATGAAGGAGCTTCATAGCCGAGTCAAGGAGCGATTGCAGAATTCAAATCAAGAATACAAACAGAGAGCAGATCAACATAGGCGAGAACTTCATTTTGATGTTGGTGATCTGATTCTTGCACATCTGAGGAAGGAGAGGTTCCCAAGGGGAACGTAGAATAAGCTGAAGATGAAAAAGATTGGACCATGCAAAGTCATGAAGAAATTTGGGGCAAACACATATGAGATTGAATTACCCAATGGGATTGGAATCTCACCAATATTCAATGTTGCAGATTTGTACCCTTACAAGGTTGAAGAAGAAGAAGTAGAGAAGGAACAAAAATAAATCCAATGGACAAAACAAATGCCTGTATCTGAAAATCTACAGATGGAAAGTATAATTGACAAGAGGGCCAGCAAGAAGACTAGGAGGAAAGAGTATTTTGAATACTTGGTCAAATGGAAGGGACATCCAGTTGAAGATGCCAGTTGGGAAGATGAAGCAGAAATTCATAAGCATGGACAGACTGTGCAAGAGCTCATGAATAGGAGTTCATGAAAATTTTCAAGTGAGGGAGTATGATGCAGGAGCATTGTAAGTAGCCATCCAAGTGAGCATGAAGGCGGAAGACAACTGAAAATCCCAGCACACATTTTACACATTTTGAAATGTTTTTGAAAAATTAATGAGCATATATTAATGTAGTAGTTAAAGGAAGCATACTTTCATGTTGTAAACAGATCTTGAGTGATTTTCTCTCATCTGTCAGGTGTAATAGACATTAAGTCTAATTAATGAAAGTTGGTAGATTTAAATTAATAGATTAGACAGTTCTAGAAGCGTAGGAGGGAAAATGGATATAGACACCCTCGCCCTTGTATTATTGTATCATTAACACATTAGGAAATGATAGAATAAGAGAGATATAATAGAGAGCTATAGAGAAGAACCCATGTATAGGAGAACTTGAGTTAATATATGAAGCTTTGACTCAATTTTCATGGTGTTATGATGTTTACTATTTACATTTGCTTAATGGTATGCTTATAGTTGTTCTATTCTCTCTATTATGCATTTTTTATGATACTATGTTGTGTGTGTATGATTTCATGTTGAATGTATGAAGTCTGAGAGAGAAAGAGAATGAGTTTCAATTGTTTCTCTTCCTGAGAGAGTTTCTGCAAGGAGTGCAATGAAACGTCCGCAAGGTGTGCATTGACAAGGGTTCTGAGTTTTATCTCAGAAAGCTCAAGAAGGATACCGTTGTTCTCATTCTAGTAGAAGTACAAATGAAACATAGAAGCCGTGCAAGGTGTGTGCAGGCTAGTCGAGGCCTTAAGCTTATCAAATAAGGTTGAAAGGGGAAGGACTGTTGTTGCAAAGAGTGCACAGAGTCGAGGACTCAAATAACCAAAGGTTACCTGAAAGTTTTTCACAAGGAGTGCGAGAAGGATCTCTTTTGGAGGATTGAATTGCAAGTGAAAGCTCAGGAGGGTTAGTACCTTTGAATTGTTCAAAGGAAGACGGGGATAGAAATCATCGTGTATAAGTTAAGTTCAGTGGAAGGAAGCCAAGATAGTTTGGATGGAGGTTCTAGAGGAGTGAATTAGACGGTTAGAATCCTCCAAGGAGAATTAGTGAAATCATGTGGACCATTAGATCCCACAGATCTGTGAGAAGGTTAAGGTTGAGTGCCTTTCAACATTTAGAAAATCTCAGGAGGAGTAATGACTGTTGGATGAGAAGCATCAGAAGCTGTTGATCTTGTGCTCAAAATGTGTTATTTTGGGTTTTGGAGTTTGGAGTGGAAAGTTCTTTTGGAGTGACTACATCACAAACTCTCGGTATGAAAAATCGCATCAGTCGTCGAATCAGAGGAGGCTTGCATCCGTTGATCCCATTTGATGTGAAACATCAGTATTTTGATATTTCAGGGTTCGGCATACCGAGAATCCTGATGACAAGGAACCAAGACTTTAGCATTGAAAATCCTGAAGTCGCGAAACGCGACAAGCCTTTGGGGTGAAACATCGACATTTCGTTATTTCAGGGTTTGGCATACCGGGAATCCTGACGATAAGTAGTCGGGACACAGTGGAGTGGAAATCTCAAAGTCGTGAAATGGGACAAGACTTTGGTGTGGAATTTCGAGATTTCGGCACTTCGGGTTTCAGGGTTCCGCGAGTCAAGAAGTAGAGTTGCATTTCAGCGCAACTCTTGAAATCACGAAGAGAAAAAAGACAAAAAGTAGGGTCCCGAGCATCTGTCAAAGGATATGTGCGACGAAAGTCATAGGAGCGGTCAATCATCGGGGAAAATCCCAAAAGACCATCGATCTTGCAAAAGGGGGAATGTTAGAAACCAGGAAATCATGAAGGAAGAGGAACGTGTGTTGGTCGTTCACTCAAGTCCTGAAAAGACAAAATAAGTGGCAAAAAGAGGTGTGTGTTCGACGCATTGAAGGATTCAAACTTCATTGACGTTTCGGGTTTCGGAGGTTGAAGAGACAAGGGTCTCGACAACAGGATTCACGAAATTGCGAAATCCAAAATCTCGAAAAGGAAAAAAAGTCTCGATCACAGTTGTTGTTTGAGTGTGGGGTTAACGCCGGTGTTGGATCACGTATGCATAACTCAGAAGGACCCATGTAATACAACTTGTGTGTGTGGTATTTCCTGTGGGGAAACCAAAGAGTCAATCCGACTCAGGGGAAGATTTAGAACCATCCTCTGCAGATCTTGGCCCGAATGTCGGGGGTCTACACCATACTATATTTTCTAAGATTGACTTGTGTTATGGTTATCATCAACTTAAGATAAAGGGTGGATATATTTATAAAACAACATTTAGATCAAGGTACAAGCATTATGAATATGTCATAATACCTTTTGGGCTGAACAATGCGCCAACCTCATTTATGTGCTTGATGAATAGTATTTTGAGTAAATGTCTAGATAAATTTGTGATCGTCTTTATATATGATATAATCATCTATTCAAAAAATGAAAAGGAGCATGAAGAACATTTAAGAATAGTATTACAGATACTAAGAGAACATAAATTGTATGCCAAAATAAGAAACTGTGAATTATATAAAGATCAAATTTAGTATTTGGGACATATAATTTCCAAAGAAGGTATAGTTGTTGACCAAGACAAAATTAAGGCTATAAGAAATTGGCATTAGCCTAAGGATGTTTCAGACATAATATCCTTTATTGATATAACTGGCTATTACCAGAACTTTATAGAAGGGTTTTCTAAGATTGCATATCCTATAACATCATTACAAATGAAAGGAACTAAGTTCATATGGTCCGAGAAATGTCAAGAAAGTTTTAACAAATTAAAACAACTCTTAACTACAACTCCTGTATTAAAATTGGCATATCTAGATAAATTCTTTGTAGTATGTACAGATGCATTTCGCAAAGGTCTTGGAGGAGTGTTAATTCAAGAAAACCATGTAATAGATTATGAATCTCAGAAATTAAAGAAACATGAAAAAAATTATGTAACACATGACTCATAATTGGCTAAAATGTTACATGCATTAAAGATGTGGCGACATTATCTGGTAGGCCAAAAATTCTTACTGTTGACAGATAACATTGCTCTAAAATATATGTTTGATAAAAAAAATTTAAATGCCCTCCAAGGAAGGTGGTTAGCCTTCTTAAGAGAGTTTGATTTTGAGATAAAACACATTAAGGGGAAAGAAAATAAAGTGGGCGATGCATTAAGTAGACATGTAAACCTGATCTGCACAATTACTTGAAGTAATTAGAAAACAAATTTAGAAGAAAGGGTAAGGATAACAACTGAAAAAGACCCAGAATATCAAAATATTAAGTTAAATATTGTTGATAATTCAACAGGAATAGAATAATCGTACTTTAGATACTCAATAAGTGGATTGATAATGTATAAAAGAAAATTATATGTACTAGAATATGAAAGGTGAAACTGCAGAATATCTTGATAGATTCTTGGAGTGTCAACAAGTTAAGGTTGAACATTAGTATCCAACTAGACTACTACATCCCTTACCCATTTGTTGACGGGCGAGATTGACCGTCCGTCAACTGGAAGAGTGGATCCGGTCTGGGGTTGTATAAATAACCCAATTCGTTTGGGACAACCCACCCTGATGGGTTTAGTGGCTCTGTTAGCCGATCTAAGTCCTAAAAAAAACAAAAGAAAAACTACTCTAAATTAACTAATCTAACTAAAAATAACTATTAAAACAAACTAATAAACAAATCTAAACTATTTACATATACAATTAACTATCTAATACTACACAACTATAATTCCATAAACTTAAATGTTCCATTACTAACAGAGTCAAATTTAATTACAAATGTACAATATTTACAAATTACATATTTGGATGAAAACCTGCAAAACTCATTTGTAATCTGTCCTAGGACAGCGAGACTATTGTTTTTTGATTTTATAATTTTATGAAAAAGAAATAAAATAAAAACTAATCTAATCTAAGAAACTAAAATAATAATTCTAACTATGAATCTAAACTAATATATTTCTCTAAAACTACTTAAATAACACTAGTAAACTAACTATTAAATGATAAACAACAAGCTGACCTGAAGGAACGCTTCAGGTTTGTCCTGTATAATGGTCAATTCAGTTGTTTGGTGGGAGGAAACCCACACCATATTCTCCACGATCTTCTCGTAAACGGGAATCTGTTGTGCTCTTCAGATATAATTATAGGACAAACAAGACATAAAAATTACAACAATCTTATAGTTTATAAATCTTCACAGTTAGATAAATATGCATGCAAAGATCTATACAAAATGATTCAATTAACGAAGAAGAGAAATCTGTGATTCATTAACTGAAACAAAGAAATTGTTGTGTTTTTAAATAAGAGAGATCAGATATAGATTACACATTAATCAAATCACATAAACCTGCAATAGATTACGATAGCTAAAGTAGTCTATAACCGACTGCAAAATGATATGAATAAAACTTGAAACAAAAGTTTGATATATTGAAAGCGAAAGTTGTTACAAGGCATCAACTTTCATCTCAGTCTGTATTATAAATCCATAATATGGTCCTCTCCACAGTGAGAATGATGAGTTTATTACAAAAAATGACAAGTATTTAAAGAACTCCCACAGGGTAAAACATCCTTGTGGGAGTTATAAAAACAGTTTACAGGAAATCTGAAGATAATCTCCCAAGTTTCTATTTCTAACTCAAACTAACAACTTAAAAATAAAAACTATATCACACAAATATCTCCTATATTGTCACAGCATGCCCAAATTGATCATTGTAATTCGTATGTACCTGAACAAGGACACGAATAGACAATATTAGAGGATATTTTATTAATAAAATTGATAAAAATCTAATTTCTAAGACTCTCTACAGAATCTTCCGATTATGTAGCTGGTCTAAATTGAACATAGAATCATATAAAAATCAATACAAAACTCCAATAATTAAATTCAAACTATTAAACAAGTATCTAATTGATATTTGAAAACCAACGAATCATTCAAATAAAAAACCGTTATGCTAATTTGAGAGCAAACAAGATCATGATCAATCGAATGATTACAAAGATGCACATACTCTGTTCCATTTGTTATCAAAGTTTCGGGTAAACAGAATCACATTAGATACTTGACAGCAATGAAATCGTTTTCATAAACTAACTGAAATCGACACAAATAGTTGCTTCAGCCATTAACAAAATTATTGTCGAATCTAAACAAAATCAACAGGATCGTTTTTCAAATTGATATAATTGTATTAACATATACAAACGACCATGCTATTTGCAAACCAAATGAAAACTTGTATGTAAATTGAAACAAATGAAATCATAAATGAATTAATCAGTTGATAATAGGACATATGGGATTTGTCAAACATTTTTCATAGCCAATTAGAAGCGGAAAGAATCGATTGATAGTCAACGAAATCATTACTTGAATCAATTTCAAAGCGAACTATTAGCCGAGTTTTTTTTATATGAATTCAACAGAGATAAAATATGTCAATTTAAGCTTAACAAAATCGTTTTTGAAAATCAAAACCAACAGAGCAGCATCAAATCAGTTTTCGATATCAATCCAACTCATACAAACAATTGTGTTAACTCAAGACACGCATCAATCAAATCAAAACGAATCGAAACAGTTTGGGTTTGACACAATTGTTATGAATCAACAGAAATCTACAATTATAGCAAGTAGATATTTTTCATAGGTAAAAAATAATCAAAATCCAAACGAGAATAATGATTCAATGCAGAACAGAGTCGTTTTGATAAATCAGAATCAACAGAGTCATTTTGAGTTTATTAGGAGCAAATGAATCTAATTAAAATCAAAGCAAATCGACTATCAAACATAATTGATTCACAAACAAACCAAACCGAACCAAAGCCAATGAATTGCCTATACTAAACTGGGCACGACAAATTCACATAACCAAATCATATGTACATTTAATTTTAGTAAAATGAACCTACTGTATAGGATCCATACATAACTATTTTTTTATAATCAAACTATGACAAAATCATTTCGAATAATGAACAGAGCTAATCGAAACCCAAAACCAATTCATTATATTAATCAAAGAAATTCATAGAATGAAATTGATATTGAAATTCATACCTGGATAATCAGAAATGGCTTCGATTATGATAGTTTGGAATTGACGAAGGCTGTAGCCGATTCAACATTCCTAAAAATGATCGAACCAATGGTTTTCTGCTTCGTGTCATTAACTTGAATTCTGTCCCTTTCTCTTGACAGTACTGCAACTTGGTTCTCTAAAGATTTGATATTCGATTGTAATACTGGAACGTCAGTGTAGTAGCGCTCTAGAAACACATCACATTGATTGCATGATGTCTGTTGGGGCTTTGAAGTAGAAGTCGAGGGTTTGTTCAGTCCAATGAGGGTTTCATTATGAAGCTTGATTCCTGGGTAATTAGGATTGTTCTTTAGGCATGGGGGCAGATTAGATACATAGTCATAGGGTGGCTCGGAGCATAGGCCTTGGGAAAAAGGGTACTCTTCAGCTAGGAAGTGATCGATATCTGAGTCAGATTCCTCACTTAGCATTATGGGGTTTTGATCAACCTTAGTCTTAGGCTTATTCCAGGAAAGTCTCGATATTAACCGAGCATTCTTTTTACCTTTTCTATCGACAGTAGGGTTACCCTTGACCTTCTTACTCACAGGCTTCTTTACAACCTCCACCTTATCTGTTATGATGTCCAGTAGGTCGATATCAGGGCCAACCAAGGGTTTGGGAAGGTGGAGAAGGACATGGAATGGCACGAGTGGCCCGACCATAGTTTCACTAACCATAGGCTTATCGATTTGGACAGACTCTGAGTCAACAAAGCCATTTCGGGATAGAAAAGCTTGCCAATTGTCGCCCTAAAGGTTTAAATGGTGAATAACGATGAGTCTGAGCAGGCCGTGGTGGAACAAGATACTATCAGCCTTCTCTTGTTTAAACCTCTTAGCCATTTTGTAAATACTACAAAGGAAGTAAAATGGCATATTCAATGGATAACCCATGAAATTCATCAACAATCGAAGGTGATAGAGAAAAACCAATCCATACCGACCTTCACAGGTCACAAATTGTTTAACCATTATCAAAAGATCGTGCCACCTAGGTTTAAGTGTGGAAATAGGCGTACCTTTGTCATAGGAGGTGACCCTTCGTGATATGAATAGAAAAGGTCATGGCACCTCATCAAATTTAGAGTTTTTAAACCATCGTTGGCCTGTGGCTACTAGTCTTGTGGTAGATCTTATTAATTCTTCATTGAGTTCAAGATGAATGTCACCTACTTTAGCCCTACACCCATCAAAGGTAAGGGAGAATTGTTTTGCAACAAACAGATTGAAACCCTCAAACCTCTGTACAAATGTGAGCCAACCACTATCCTCTAAATCTTTACGGGCGTTATCAAAGAGTAACAGAGCTTGACTACCATTCGGCTCAATTCGCACCACCGGTGCCATAGACAGGAGCACACGTTTAGTGATGTGAATGATCCAGGGTTTGAATCACAGCATACGCAGGGGAAGAACGCTCACAGGCTTACCCGAAACTAGCCAAGGTGAAACAAAAATAAGGAAGACATTAATGACATATCGTGCGAAGGTGGTAGAGCTATTTTTGCTCATGCAGAGTAGTCATTACCATGGTACAACCACCGATGCTTATAACTATTCAACCCACTATTGTATAGGTTAACAATTATGCCATTCAATCAACCAATGAAATCAAAGGTAAGTGGATTAAAAATTCACGCGCGCAGTAGTTATAGTTTCAAAACCAAAGCAATAAATCAAAATCGCACCAAGGGTTTGATTATGTGAAATGTGTTGTATAGAACGATTTATACCAAGAGTTTAACGATAACACCAATGTGTTTTTATGTAACCAATGTGCCATGTGAATCGATGAAAGAACATGTAAATCCAATAACCAATGCATCACAAACATGAAACAAAATTACATAATCAATCAAAGAATGTCAAATGAGTACAAATCAATAGGTTTTGCCAACTGCATAATGATTAGTAAATTATAAACGCAATGGGCATATCAACAAGAATGATAACGATAATTGAGTGATGATTTTAATGTGACTTTGAAAACCAACGTTTTCATGCTTACAGTCGTGAAAATGAGAACCAAGGTAAGTGTGCACATAGCGCAAAAATAATAGTGTTGTTTTATTCAAGGATTGCGACCAAAATTAAGGTTTGCAAAACACTGGTGTAGGCATCTTATAAGATAGTAAAAAATGTGAATTGGCTGCCAACACCATTCCAGAATGGAAATGAGAAGTGATAAGTAAGGATTTCATTACCGAATTTCCTAGAATTAGTAAACAAAATGACCCAATTATGGTTGTGGTTGTTAAATTAAGTAAAGAGACACACTTTATACCTATGAAATCAACTCAGAAGGCTATTAATATAGAATAAATATTCATAAAGGAAATATTAAGGTTACATCGAATCCCTAAAGTTATAATATATCATAGAGATGTTAAGTTTAATGGAAATTGTTGGAAGGATTTATTCAAAGGGTTAAATACCCAATTGAATTTGAGTATTGTTTATCATCCACAAAGGAATGGGAAAAATAAAAGAACTAAATAGATTCTTGAATACATGCACTTAGAATGTATCTTATGGATAGACTTGGTAAATGGGAAGAATATTTGTACTTAGTTTAGTTTTCTTATAATAATCATTATCAAGCTTCAACAAAACTTAGTCCTTTCAAAATTTTATATGGAAGAAAATGGAATACACTTGTTTCATGGAGTAATCTTGTTAATAGATTGATGATAGGACCAGATATGATAAAAAACATGGAACTAATAGTGAAATAGGTACAACAGAACCTGAAAGTAGCTCAAGACAGGAAAAAAAGTTATGTTGATGCAAAAAGGACTCTAAGAGAGTTCAATGCTAGAGATCATGTGTATATTAGATTTAAACCTAAAAAGAGTTATTTATAGATGGACATGTATACTAAGTTATAACCTAGGTATTGTGTCCCATTCGAGATACTTTCTCAAATAGGACCTATATCTTATCAACTTGCACTTCCAACAACGGTAAAAGTACATGATGTGTTTCATGTTTCAATACAAAAAAAGTATATACATGAACCTACTCATGTTGTTGATTGGAAAATGATACACATGGAACCTGTGGGAGAGTTCCCAGTAGAGACGGATTGTATTCTCAACAAGAGGGAACTTACACTCTGGAATCGATTTGTAGGAGATGTAAAGGTGCAATGGAGGCACCTTATTCTAGAAGAGGCTACTTGGGAAATGGAAAGTAATATGTGGGAAGAATATCCATTTCTGTTCCATAATGGTAATGATGGAAACTAGTTACCACCAAGGATGATGCTAAGTTCTAAGGTTGGGTGTATGTGATACCCCACAACTTGTATTTTTAATTACTATTTATATTATTTTTTTTACTTTAGAATTTTAATTATTTTTCCGAAAAGACAATTTGGTCGATTGACCAAAATTGAATTTTAAAACCTTATTATTTTATGAAAATAAAAACATGTGGAAAAAAGGGGCATGCATTGAAGAAACTGTTAAAGAGAATTTTAGGAATACATAGGGGTTGGCCAAGTGGCATCAGACTGAGACAAGTTGTGGAGTTAACTCAACTTCAAAAAGACACATTCTAGATTTATAGGAGAATCTGTGCACATGTGTAAAATTGAATCTGACGGGTGGTTAGTGAGAAGGAGGCTCAAGACAAGTTTCACAAGTCCTAGGAAAACTAAAAGAATTCATGATAAGGGAATTGGATGTGAATCCTAAAAGGTGAATTTTATATCTTGATAAAGGCTACATGGAAACCAACTTGAGATAGTGAATTTACAAAAATTACACACAACAATCTGGAGATCAGAATTCTACAAGAGGCCACATAGGAATCCCCTTGAATTGTAAACTCATATTAGGGGTGACAGAGGTTAACACATAATTTATTGTAATGTTGGGAGGAGCAGGGTATTCAACGTGTGGTTTCCCCAAGTTTCAGGTTTTATTTCTTGTTATGAATATGCTTATCGAAATGTTTACAATGTTTTTATTGTACATTTATGTGGATAAATCCTCTGGCATAAACAAATGGTAACAATATTAGAATTTAATGCTTGTTATATGAGATGTAGATGCATATCATAAGATTCATATAGAAAAATGTGAAAGAAAATTAATAGTTATTGTGATATACAAACATAATCATTCTATCAATAACAAATCAATAATACTCATATGTAAAAACCTAGTTAGTAATCTAAGGATTGTTCTAGATAAGAAACACGTATGGGAAAGACAGGGTTCATAGAAACACAATGTATACAACTGGAAATCAATCAACATAGATTAGGAATCCATACCGATTAACCAAGATTCAATGTATAGAAAGGGAAAAGGAATTATTATGGATTCAAACAGGGTTCCACAAGATACACTATGCATATATTCGAAGCAAAATCGTTACGGATTTTAACAAAATACGCTATGCATATATTCGAAAGGAAATTGCTATAGAGTTTAACAAAATACACTATGCATATATTCGAAAGGAAATCATTACATATTGTAATAGTAAAAAAACTAGGGATACAAATAACAATTGTATATAAATGAAAATAAATCAATAACATAGTATTAAAAAATCATAAAACGCATAGGCGTCAGTCTTGAGTTGTGGACATTCATGAATAATTATACAAATTATTCGGTCAAATAGCTATATTAATAGAACAGTCCTAAATTGCGGTGTCAAACTCAAAGGTAGTTAAGGCATGGAACTCGAAGGTAGTTAAGGCATGGAAATCGAATACCTTTCTAGGCAAAGGTATTCCTAAATATTCATTGTACCAACCTCCTCAATACCTATACAATAAGAGCATACAAGTTAGTATGCTCTACGAACTTATTTAGGAAAACATAAGTTATATATACAAATAAAATACTAACTTACAATGGATGAACATAATGCCTTTGTATCTCCATCTGTCGCTTGAACTACATCGAGTATACAGGGTGGTTGAATAGTTGATGGTTTCCCTCATAAGAAATAACAAGGGCCCATCACTAATTAATTTATCGAGAATAAGTGTATCAATATTTACGAAGATATTACATAATATAAACTAAAGAACAATTACTAATTCGTGCGAAGCACACCATTCATTTTAACATAAGTCCTAATTAAGTTCAAGAAAACTAAACAAATTGAACAGGTTCTTCATGGAACAATGGGGCTTGCATGATAAGTCCCTCAGTCTAGGGGTAAGCCTTTGGACAATAGGTTAAACGGAAGAGAAATATTACCATGACCAGAATACTACAATGAACATTATATAACAAACATCCACATAAACAATGAAAATGTCGCATATACATTTAGACAGAGTCATCAAAATAATGACTACCCACCACTATGAACTAATGGCTCAGATAATAAAAGTTTATGGAGAAACAAAAAAACTAACTAAGGTTCGACACAACCAACTGAAATCTAATGATACAATGAATGCCTAGAACTTTCTCAATAATTCCACCAGAAGGCGAAGTGAGTTTCTAGACCATAAACTTCCATAATGTAACTAAAGAAGCTATAAACAGGATACAAGAGAGTCCTCTGAAAACATTAAAAACCGCTTAGAGTAAAATGTAGAGAATAGAAAACATAAACTAAGAAGTGTTAAATGAGACAAATCAAGAAGAGGTCGGAAGGGTTAGGCCTCCGAAAAGAAACCCTAACACTTGGAAACAATATGACCCTACGCATGTACATCCTTAGGACAACTGCTGATAAAAACTTGTCTTGAGATGGTAACCACAGGTGGTGCATGAAAAATCATTGCATACAACGTATGATATGTTGGTTAAGGAAGTAAAGTTGGTGACAATTCAATTAATGAATGGTAGAAATACGAGTTTAACCTCCTCATAAAGCTAGACAATAACTCCACTTATGCCAAGTGTTATCCACTGAACGATACAACATAACCTTTGTTAATGTATATTGAAACCCATATTAATATGTGATGTATTTTGAAATCCCATATTAATGTATGTTGTAAAGTGAAACCCGATAATGTATGACGAGACATTAAACTATGCTTGGTTGACATTTATATGAGATACTTTCGCAAGGATCATATAACACAAAACTTCAGACACATATAAAATATGGTATGATTAAAAGCTATGTTAACAAGTATTTAGAATCGAGTAGAAACATTATCCAAAAGGGAGGTACACAAATAAATAACCATTGTAAGATATATATATATATATATATATATATATATATATATATATATATATATAGCATCGAACTTGTCCTCAATTCGCAATAGGTATAACAATAAAATATGGAAACTTAGCGAAATCAAACATATATATAGGTTATCAGTTACCTAGTCTTATGGAATAGGAATTAGGATAACCTTGGAATATATTTTTAACTATTGAGTTTCTCAACTCATTATAGTGTAGAATAAGATAAATTAGTTGGCAAGAAGTTATGAAGAAAGAGAAGTAAAATAGATTATTATGGTTTAATAAATAATATCTATAAAAATATTATTTGAAATTTAAGGTCAGTGACATTTTCTATTGAGTGAGTTGAGAGAAGGAGGGGGTTTCCCTAGCGAACCTCTAGAATTCTGCATGAGATAAGAGGAGGAGGGGGTTTCCCTAGTGCACCTCTGGAAATATTCTTGAGTTGAGAGGATGGGGGTTCCTTAACGTACCTCTTGGGAGAGAGAGGGGAGGGTGAAAATAGAACCTAGTGCAACCTTCACCTTGAAAAAAAAAATGACAGTCGTATTGCATCCCAATAAGGGATATGGGTTTTCTTGGATCTACCATTGAAATCTGTGACTAGTGAAGTAGAAACACCTTGGACTGGTGATATTTTTCCATTTGATTAGCAATATTGCACCAAAAACATTCACAAAGAAAGACAAAACCAACACATGATATGAGCAAACAAAATGGACCATTCCCTTTATTTAGTAGAAAGGAAGCCTTTATATAGAATAGATTGAAAATACAATGGTTTTGATCAAAGTGGATGAAATATAAATTATCAACAACTAGAGAAGGTGCCAAACTCTAAAAACTATCATAGTTGGCCAACTCCTAGTCGTCGAGACTTGTGCCCAACCTCCCAGGATGACATGTGCCCCATCTAATCTTTGTGGTGAAGTGTGTTGCATCTGGAAATAGGTGCACCTTTGTGGTAGTTCCATGTTGGCTTGCCTCGATATGTGTGATTTCCTCCTTAAGGAGTATGCCTTCTAACCTGCCCACTAAAGTTACAATGTATTAGGATATTTAAAGATATTTCTCTCATCTATCATCTCTTGTAACTTTCATCATATGGTTTTATCATAAGATCTATAATTTAAATCTAAAATTTAATATACTAGATTCTGGAAAATAAAATAAACAGTTTCAATATTGTGAGTGAAATTTTTATTAGTTTTATCATCAAATTTATAATATTAAAATTTAATGTCTGAAATTTTGAAAAATAAAATAAATTGTCTCAATATTGAGAGATAAATTCTTATTTCATTGTTCTATAAAATAGTTAGATTTAGATTTAAAAGATCAAACTCCATATTATTAGTCCCTGTCGTAGGCATAGAGGGACTATAGTGATCGATAAATAGTTGACTTCATATTAGTCTATCCTTTGACCACAAATATTTCCATATTATCTATTGTTGGAACCAGGGAACTGGAAACATCGATTTTTATATAAAAAAAAGTACCATATTTGTCATGATCTGATTGGAGAACGGATTGGAGGTCTTATTTCCAGCTTTTCTATTCCCAATGTTATATATGTTAGCATATCCAAAGTATTTGATTGTATATGGTATTTTTGAATCATATAATTTCTTATGCATTCCTCGAAGGTGGATTAATGCTAGCATTAATTCGAATGTTTGGTTTAGAATTTTATGCTAAGTAAATTTATGACAATGTTTGATATGGTGGCATATCCAAAGTTTGGATTTCCAATACATTTTCTGGTGTTCGAACTATTGTTAAAAAAAATATAATTATTTCTTTGGGATACGTCAGAGACCTACCACTTTGAATTTTTTTCCTAAATGTTTACAATGCATTTTTGACAGACTTAAATGTTTACCTAATAGGCTTGGTAGTGTTGAATGGTTACTTAACAGGCTTGTTAGAAGACATTTTCTTCCGTTTTTTAAATTTATATGCTCCAGCGGCATTGTTGTTTCACTGGTCCATGCTTGTTTTTTTCATGCCACCGATTTCTTATTTCCATGTTGTCATTATTGTTTCTTTCATGTTCGTGTTGTTGCAATTTGCACGTTTGGGTTTCTGCAATCGGAATTGGAACAACATCGTTCCTGGGGGAATGGTTGATGCTTGCTTCTTTCTTCGTTGTATGCTATTTATTGTTTCTTGATTCGACTTTGCAAGGTTCCAGTCCTGCGCCTGCACTTGGACCTTTTGGTGCTTCTTAGCTGGGTTCTTATTTGGTGCTTGTTCTTGTTTTCCCAGGGTTTGCAATGTTGGGATGTTGCATCTGCGTTTGGATCTATGGTTACATTTTTTTGCATTGCAGTTTGCATAGAATACTATTAAGATAAAATAACAAACTAAAGAATTGCAGGGGATGTAAACTGCATATGTTATGCATTGAAGCAAAGTTTGTCGGTCTCAAAATATATTTCATAGTTGTCGATGCTTTTTCCATGGATTCTGTGTTACTATGGTTTCATATTTATGAGAATTCCTTTTGCTTTGTGGGAGATATAGTTATTCTCTCCCTTTTACTTTCTTGTTGTAAACTGCATTTGACTCTAGTTTATCATGTTTTTATGGTCATTCTGAGCGACCGTCGTTCGGTTACATACTTAGACAGTTTTATGGATGCGGCTTCACAAATAGGTTCTATCGAACTATGACATTTCGTGTTCAGTGTATACATTAGCTTTCCTGAATTAGTTTTCTTTAAAAGAAGGCCTCCTGGACATAAGAGAATGCAATTTATGAAATTATAGGTTTCCTGGACAACATAAGTTAATGATCGTGGATTCTCGGGGTGGCGGGCCGAAAATTGGGCTTATTAAGATAAAATAAAAGACTAAAGAATTGCAGGCGATGTAAATTGCATCTGTTATGCATTGAATCAGAGTTTGTCGGCCACAAAATATATTTCATAACTGTCGATGCTTTTTCCATGGATTATGTGCTACTATGGTTTTATGTGCTACTATGGTTTCATAGTTATGAGATTTCCTTTTGCTGTGTGGGAGATATAGTTGTTCTCTCCCTTTTACTTTCCTGTTGTAAACCACGTTTGACTCTAGTTTTGCGCGTTTCTATGGTCATTCCGAGTGGCGGTCATTTGGTTGCATAATTATCTAGTGTTATGGACATGGCTTCGCGAATAGGTTCTATTGAACTATGACAGGTTGAGTTCGGTGTATACATTAGCTTTCCCGAATTAGTTTTCTTTAAAAGAAGGCCTCTAAGACAGAAGAGAATGTAGTTTGTGAAATTATAGGTTTCCTGGACAACATAAGTCAAATTGGGCTTATTAAGATAAAATAACAGGCTAAATAATTGCAGGCGATGTAAATTGCATCTGTTACGCGTTGAAGCAGAGTTTGTCGGCCTCAAAATATATTTCATAGTTGCCGATGTTTTTTCCATGGATTCCGTGTTACTATGTTTAATAGTTATGAGATTTCCTTTTGTTGTGTGGGAGATATAGTTGTTCTCTCCCTTTTACTTTCCTATTGTAAACTACGTTTGGCTCTAGTTTCTCATGTTTTTGTGGTCATTCCGAGCGATTGTCATTCGGTTTCATACTTAGCCAGTTTTATGGACATGGCTTCACGAATAGGTTCTATCGAACTATGATAGGTCGTGTTCAGTGTATTCATTAGCTTTCCTGAATTAGTTTTATTTAAGAGAAGGTCTCCTGGATAGAAGAGAATGCAATTTATGAAATTATAGGTTTCCTGGACAACATATGTTAATGAGCACAGGTTCTCGGGGTGATGGGATGAAAATTGGGCTTCTATTGTTCTGTGCCCTACAAATAGCACAG
This sequence comes from Picea engelmannii, assembly GCA_009831015.1. Taxonomy (NCBI): domain Eukaryota; kingdom Viridiplantae; phylum Streptophyta; class Pinopsida; order Pinales; family Pinaceae; genus Picea; species Picea engelmannii. The sequence goes on along the minus strand of ML777538.1, from coordinate 951,886 downwards.
AGAGTTCCGTGATCATTCCAACCGACTGCAGTTTGGTTCCATACATATCCAGTTTTATGGACGCAATTTCGTGGATAGTTTGTATCGAACTATGGTGTATACATTAGAATTTCCAAATTAGTTTTGTTTGAAAGAAGGGCTCCTGGACAGAAGACATTGAAATTTATTAAATTATAGGTTTCCTGGAAAACATAAATTAAACATAGGAAATATGTAATTTTATAAAGTAGATATATAAAGCATGCACAGAGCCCTCATCCCATACTTCGCTAGTTTTTTCATCACGGGTTCTCGGGGTAGGCGGCTAAAAATTGACAATCGGAGAGTTCTGGGATATAGAAATTGACAATCGGACTTTGGACTATTTGAGTTTGAAGGGTGTCATGTCCAAGAATTTTAGCATTCTCAAAATAGTTTACTTTACGTATGTTCTGCATACCCCGGTGAACAAAAAACACAAAAAAAAAATAGTAAGCATTTTTTGGATTGCGGGTTCTCGAGGTGGGGGGCTGTAAGTTTGGTCTTTGTTGTTCTGTTTCCTACAAATAGCACGAAGAGTTTCATGATATACAAATTAACAATCAAACTTGCGGACTATTTGAATTTCAAGGGCTCGTGCAAAAAAGCTTGCATTCTCAAATTAATTTTGTTTACGTATGTTTTACATCCGCTCGTCGACAAAAACAGAAAAATAGTAGAAACATTTGTTACATAGGGCTCCATCCCTACTACCTTCAGCGCTTCCCAATACACATTAAATATGCTTTCAAAAGTCAGAACCGACCAGACAGGTTCGAAAAGATGGGCTGTAATAACTGGAAAGCTCGAGGACATCTCCCATTAAAATGAATAAAAAGGTGAATATTATGGGATCCGATAATTTATTTTTGCGCGCGTTTTGAATTTGCCCAAATAATATTTATTTTTTTTGCTTGTGCAGTTTTAGTTTTCTTAAAATCTTCATCATAGTTCACGAACGTGTCGCCGACAGAGGCCTTGACGTCATGTCCCTCTTTAATGTTTTTCATTTCGAAATGATGGGCTTTAATAACTGGAAATCTCAAGGACATATCCCATTAAAATGAATATACATGTGAATATTATGGGATATGGTAATTTCTTTTTGCCTGCATTTTGAATTTGCAAAATACTTTTTATTTTAATTTTTTGCTTTTGCAGTTTTAGTTTTCTTAAAAGATTCAACATAGTTCACGAACGTATCAACCATAGAGGCCTTGACGTCATGTCCCTCTTTAATATTATGCATATCTTAGATGTCAGATTTGAGAATTTTCTTGGATATGGGAGTTTTAATACATGCTGCTAGTCACTATTGAACGTACATATTCAAAAATATTGGCATTAATAAGTGAAAATATCGAGAAAATTTGTCATTAAAACGAATCAACACAAAATATAGGGAAGACCATCCAACATTTCTTTTAAATACTTATTTCCATTTCTCTCTATCATCAAAGAGTTGTGCTTTAGGGTGCCTTTGTTCTAATGTTCTTGGTCATGGACATGTAAGACAACTTACAGATGTGATTGAGGGGCAGGTGAAAGAAGAGAGACTAGTTTTATGTGACGTGATCTTTGCGTAAAAAAAAAAAAAACTTTTATACAAGAGAAACTCAGAGAGGAGGAAAAAAGAGAACAAGTATGTTCTGGTTGGTGTTCTCCCTGAGTTCGATGCTTTGGTTGGTTGAAAAGGATGTCTAGAGATTTGTTGGTCGAACTTCTTTGTTTTCTTGCTGGAAATTGTAATGGATTTTGAGGTCATGTACAAAATAGTTCTTCGTTTAAGTATATAGTTTATTTCAACAACATAGATTTGGAAAGTGTATCGAATTGTAGATATTGCACAAGTATTTTTCTACCTCAGAGGTAGGTAAAATAAATTGTATGGGTGGGCAAAATGACATATTATCACTACAAAAGTTTCTACTTCATATTTTGATGACCTGCATGTGGGTCTGGTAGCCGACTTGACAGAAAGCTATGTACTTTGTCAAAGTTTGTTCGATTTCCTCTGGATGTAGTTGCAGAATCCACATATTTGGCATCACCTCCAAACATTCTAGACCTTTCTATGGGCCACCATATCTCCACCATTATGAGGAGATATATATTTTGATGCCATCTGCAACATTTGATACATTTTCCAAACCTGTGCTGGTGCATTCTGCAGCATTTTATGCACTTTCCACACCTCTGCTACCCAAAGAAGTTATGTACCTCAACAGAGTTTCATTTTTCATCTGGGTTGGACGTTTCTTCCAATTTACTGTAATAAAGAAAAGAAGTTCCACATACAAATCCTCATGCAGCCTTTTCAACCAACCAGATGATTGAATACAAGAAGAATACCAGTCACTACATACTTGAATTTTTCCCCCCTACCTTATATGTTGTGACATAAAACAACTCCGTCCACTTTGAAATCATCCTGAATCACATTTCTAAGTTGTCTTGTATGTCAAGGGTCAAGAGCATTGCAAGGAAAGCACCTTAAACCCCAAATTTTCGACGACAGAGGGAAATTAATACTTGACAAAGAATGGAATGTTGAATAAGTAGCCATTGCAAGCATGCCATATCTGGAAGAGAGAAGGTATTCAAAAAATTGGGATAGATGTAATTGGCAGCACCGATTAAGTACAAAACCCAAAATTGATATTCAGCTCGTTTTTTACAAGTAAAGAGTTTGAACGTCAAGAAAATTGTGAAGAAGCTTCATCAATGTACATATTTTTTATTGGTAGATGGCAGGCAAAATCGCAATCATTGTCGCAAATATCCTCAACTGTATTTTGTAACCGATCTTATTTCAATATAGAATAATTTTGGTTTATTTTTTAACAATATTTTCCGATTTCTGGTATTTGTTTGAATTGTATTTTGTACCTTCTTCCACTGTGTCGTTAAACATGAAGGACAAGATTTTGTTTATGTTGCTCACTACTTGAATCTAAACAAAACCTGGTATGTTCTTTGTTTACATTTTACATTTAAGAATAATTTTTCATAGGCCATACTTATGTGGCAGTGACCCTGTATTTAGAGAAAGAAATTGGAGAACCCGTCTTGCTCCCATTCTTCGGGTTCCGTAAATAGAATCAATTAATGAGTTACAACAAGGCAGTTGAACTGTTGATGCAATGTTCTTGTGAAGTATGTTGTATATATTGCAGCTTCTTTTATTTTATAATATCCATGCATATATACTAATATCAGTACTATTGGATTAAATACAAAAAAAAATCCTCTTAGGAAAATCTTAGGCAATTATGTTTGGGTTTGTGGTATTAAAAAACTATGTCCACTATTTTTTCATATACATCTTGCAACCTAAGAACTTCCATAGTCTGCAATTTATGCTTTAATTACTTAAAGTTACACCAAATTTTGATTGCATTTAATTTAATTTAGATATTGATGTTTATGGAGAGATGACATTTGCTGATTTCATTGCAATGAATACAAGATGAATAGATGATAAGGATTTGATCTCGCTGAGACCACAATGCAAATTCATGTTTCTTGTTGCGTTATGTACATCTTGCAGTCAAAATTTTCGTGGTTTCAACAAAATTTGCGAGCTGAAGAGCATCTTGAAAATTTGGAGATCATTTGCATTTGAAACAGAACCAATCCATTAATATATATTAGTATGAATACTGTTTAGATAAATATGAAAACTTTCTCCATTGATAGATACTAGTATGAAAAATATTGAAATAGATATCAAAACTTTGTCTTGGCCAATACTTAGCTAGTTATCTAGGCACGAGGCCCCGGGTTCGCGGTACCCAACACCTATGTCCCCTGTTTCATCGTCTACATGTTGCAGCCAAAGAACTTAAGTGATCTGCACTTAATTATTTTACTAGTGATAACCCAGTAGAGGTTTGAAAACATTACCATTAATAAATGGAAAAAAAAAGGTCTTTTAGACTCTCAGATACTTATCTCTTTTCCCCTTTTTCTTTTCCCATCCATTATGGATTTCTGGTTTTATACTTAGTCATATTTCTATAATGGGCGGTTGCAGGGTTTGCGGGCTGACATATCTTCATTTCCATCTTTATCTTCATATGATGAATCCAACCGACCACTGTACCTTTCCATACCTAGGTAATTTTATGGCCACGGTTGTTGGATCGACGCATACGAACTGGCCTTTTCTTCTTCCCGCTCGTTATCGCATTCTGGATATATACTTATTGCCCTTTCTATGGTATCTGGTTCCAGAGTTGGTGGGATGACATGTCTTCATCTCCGTCTATATCCTCGCACGACAGATTTGACCGAACGTTGTTCCTTTCCATACTAAGGTAATTTCATGCCCGTCGTTGCAGGGTCGACGCTTACGAACCCAACTGCTTATCGTTCGGCTATATACATCTTGCACTCAAAATATTCTTGATCTATAATTCCACCATGGGTTCCTCGTATACATTAACTTTGTTCAAAGTATCTGTTGTTGCTTTACATCCCTAGCAACTTCACGTCCTTCCTGATATACATCAACAATTCTCTTACTAGTGACTAGTGGACATAGTGGTACAAAAGATACTTCTGTGATCTGCAATTCATGATTTAACATCTCCATATATATCCTCACATGAAGGATCCAACCAACCGTTGTTCCTTTCCATACTTAGCCAATTTTATGCCCGTTGCTGCGGGGCTAGCGCTTGCGAACCCAACTTCTTATCGTTTCGCTATATACATATTGAAATCAAAACATCCCTGATATACAATTCCAACACGGTCTCCTCGTATACATTAATTTTGTTCAAAGTATATATTGCTACTTTCCATCCCCAACAACTTCATGTCCTTCCTAATATAGATAAAAAATTCTCTTACTAGTGACAAGTGGACACAGTGGTACGAAAGATACTTCCGTGATCTGCAACTTATGCATTACCTGGTCAGAACTCAGCAAGGATTCACAAGCATTTTCATTAATAATCAAACACTAGATGTTATTCTATGATATACTTAGTTCTTTTTCCCTTCTCGTCTTCCCATGTATTATCTATAATTCCCTACAAACACCTCCATCCTTTTCCCCTTATTTTCTTCCCGTGTATTATGGGACTATAAAATATGGACATGATATTTTATAGAGCATGTACAAATTCTTCATTCCACACCTAGCAACATTTTGGATCGCGGTTTCTCAGGTGGGCGGGCTCAAAATCGGGCCTCCATTGTTTCATGGCCTACAAATATCACTGAGTGTTCTGCAATATACAAATTGACTAGCGAACCTACGGACCGACTGACTGAAGATTGCACTTCTATTGTTCTGTGTCCTCCAAACAATGCTCCCAGTTCCGTGATATAAAAATTGAGACATGGAATACAGAATTGGTGGGGTGGAGATTACCATTCTTTGCAAATGATAATCCCTGTGAAGTATCTAACAGTATCTAAAAAAATATTTTGAATACTAAATTAGCTCTTATTAGTGACAACTGGACACAGAGGTACGAAACAGTTGGGATATCAATCTCTACAATATACAATTTGACTACTAGACATTGTTCTCTCTTTCGTGTTAAAAATTATGCATTCAAATGTTCAGAGCGATACAATTAGAATTTCTAGGCCTCGGCTCCTCTGCAGACACATTCACAGCTTGTTTTGGATCCTCCTATTGCCCGGTTCACGAAATATGCAGCTCCAGTATTGGTTGGTTGACATATCTTTATCTCCATCTATATAATCAGACGACGAATCAAACCATCTGTTGTTGCTTTCGATACATGGCCAATTTTATGTCCATGGTTGTTGGGTTGGGACCAATTTCATCTCCATCTATATCCTTGCATGGTTAATTGGACTGCCATCTATTCCTTTTCATACTTAGTGAATTTTATGCCCCCAGTTGCCGAGTTGGCACAATTGAACTCTAGTCCATTTTGTTTCATTATATACATCTTCCACTCTAAATTTTCATGATCTACAATTCCATTGCTAACTACTCGGTCCTTTTTCCCTTATTTTCTTCCTGTGTATTATGGGATTATAAAGTATGGACATGATATCTTATAGAGCATGTACGAATTCCACATTCCATACCTAGCGACATTTTTTATCGCGGGTTCTCGAGAGGGTGAGCTCAAAATTGGGCCTCCATTGTTACGTGTGTTACAAATAGCACCCAAAATTATGCGATATACAAATTGACAAGCGGACATGAGGACTAGTTGACTCAACATTGCACTTCTATTGTTTTATGTCCTCCAAATATTGCTTCCAGTTTTGTAATATACAAATTCACACACGGAATGAAGGGCTGGAGGGGTGGAGATTGCCATTGTTTACAGATGCTAATCCCTATGAAGTATTTAACAGAATCTAAAAAATTATTTTTTAATACTAAATTATCTCTTAGTAGTGACAACTAGACACAAAGGTATGAAACAGGTGGCTTCGCACCCTGCGCAATATACAAATTGACTACTGGGTTCCAACATCGTCTGCTCTTCTATGTTACAAATTATTCATTCAAATGTTCATAATGATACAAGTTGAATGCCAGGGACTTGCGTCTTCTACAGACACGTTCTCAGCCTGTTTTGGATCCTCCTGTTGCTGGGTTCACTAATTGTGCAACTCTTGGATACTGTTTCAGGTTGGCATCAACCTTTGTTGTGCCATGGTTCACAAATGTTTCAAATTATTTGTCGCTTCCTCATTTGTCATTCGGCCCTCCACAATAAACAAATTAACTACCAGGTTCACATCTTGTACTCAAAATTTCTGTGATTTACAATTCCACCGCCGACTCCTTTGTCCTTTTCCCCTTTTCTCTCGTTATATACTTGGTCTCCTTTCTATGATCGTGAGTTCTAGCATTGGAGGGTTGAATTCTTTATATCCATCTATATAATCACACCAGGAATCCAACCGGTCGCTAGTGCTTTCCATACTTAGGCAATTTAATGGCTGCGGTTGCTGTGTTGGAAATCTACAATTCTACCACGGGCTCCTCAAACTCGCAAGCTTCACTATACCACGGTTAACAAATGTGCTTCCAAATATACAATGTTTATTCTCTCACTAATGACTCTTACAAGTGAAGACTAACACAACAATACAAAATAGTTCGCATCCAGCCCTTCGCAATATAGAAATTGACTATCGGATTCCGACATCATCCCCTCTTCCATGTTACAGATTGTGCATTCAAATTTTTCGAATGATACAATTTGACCATCGGGACCTCACATATTCTTGGAAGACCTTATGACCCTATTTTCAATGTTTCAGGTTGGCACATTCGAACTCTGTTGCTTCTTGTTTCGTGATATACATATTGCACTCAAACTTTTCGTGATTTACAATTCCACCTCGGATTCATTGGTACTTTTTCCCTTTTCTTATTCCCTTGTATTATCACTTTGCAGTTATATACTTAGTTTCCTTTCTATAAATGTGGGTTCCAGCCTTGGTAGGTTGAGATATCTTTATCTCCATCTATATAATCACACAACAAATCTGACCAACCGCTATTGCTCTCCATACTTGGCCAATTTTATGGCCATGGTTGGAGGGCTCGCGGTTTTGAACTCTTTTTCTTGTTGCGTCATGTACATCTTGCACTCAAAACTCCCGTGATCTACAATTCCAGTGTCAGCTCATCGAACTCACAAGCTTCACTCTACCACTGCTCACAAATGTTTCAAAGTATATCTTGTTGCCTTCCATCCCCATTAACTTTTTATCCTTCTGGTTGTCCTACCACACCCTCTTTGTTGTTACACGTATTGCACTCAAAAAGTTCTAAGACATACAATTTGACCCTCGTGCCCTCACCTTCAATGGTTGTACCTTGCAACCCTATTTGGTAGCGTTTTGTTTTTCCTGCCCGTGACCTCTGTACTTTCTTACTATGCAATTAGAAACCTTTCATGCTAACAATTGACCATGCAGGAAACGTCAACATTGTCATTAATGGGTGAAAATATGAAGGAGATATCCCATTATTACGCATTAAACGAAGATGTGTGGAGAGTTATTTTGTCCCTTTCGATTGTTCATCTCGAACACACATCCTCGTGTTGGGCCGCTCAAGAAATCTACAATGCTTAATCGCTCATTGCAATATCCACCATGTTCAGATTTCTATGTATGCAATTAGTAGTGTTTAATGTTAACAACGCATCATGCAAAAGTCATCCAAATTGTCATTAATCAACGAAAGTATCGAGGACATCTCCCATTCACACTCTTTCGACCAAAATTTGCGTAGGGTTATATTATCCTTTCCAAATTTTCATTCCATTTATCGTTTGGAACAAATAAATGTTCTTGTAAACTTATGGCAGTAGGTCGACATCATTTTTGTGGAGAAACAATAAATATGTTCGCACAAGAGGACTAGAAGTTCTAGTGGTCTAGGGAATACTTTTGCTATTCATCCCGTTCCACCTAGAACGAAGTGATTTGGACCTTTGGAATCGCTCCTATAGGCTGAGTCCCTGAGGTTTTTGACTGTAAGGAGGTGGTCTCTTGGTGCGTCGAAAAATATATTCCAGGCCAAAGAATTATTCCACTGTGTGCCCATTCTCCTATTTCTTTGTCACCTCAGGTCTTCTGTGAGATGTTAAAATTGTTGAAACCAACATTGACATTTAGAGGACAAGACTGCAAGAAGTTTCTAGAAAAACGTCATAATGGGTTGTAAATCTTAGCCAAATTCCTCGAAGACCCAACAATATTTCCTAACGATATCACAAGGCTGCAGGTAAGTTCATTTAGAAATCCATTATGGGAAATTGCTTGGTTGTTTACAAGAATAATGGAACAGGCATCCACAACAAGAATTTTCCATATAATTATTTATATTATGTATTTCACAGTCAAGGAACAATACATTTTCGATTGGGGGAAGCTAATTTCCATTGAGCTTTATTCCCAGTTGTCACAATTCAAAGAATCGAATAAATTTTATACGTCATCTTACCTGATTTTTGCAATTGTGTATTGTTCCCCGTTTCCAAAACTTTTTCTTTCCAATAAAATAAACAATGGAGACACAAGGACTCCCATTGTTTTTATGAATTTTTTGATGGCTTTGTCTCAGTTTTCAAATATTTACTGTTAGGGAAGGATGCTTTGTGGATGTCTGGCGAGGCAAGCAAGTTTTTGAACTATTGGTCAACTGATANGGGGGGGGGGGGTGAATCAATTGTTACCCTTCTTAAACAATTATGCTTATTTTAAACTCTTTACAGAGCACTCAATGTCAATCAAAATAATGTAGGGAAGTAAGAAATACTACATTCAACATCATTCACACATATAAGATACACAGAGACAGATATTACTTGAGGAAACCCATAAATGGTAAAAACCTCTTCTTCTTTATATGATAAGTAATATTTACATTCTTTACATTATCATACAAATGAGCTCCTACTCATTGTGAGGATACAACCTATGTTTTGAAAGATGCAACTTGCTGAGAGCACCAACTCTGTGTTTTCTCTAGCACCCACTAGAAGGAAGCACTAACTCCCTGGTTTCTCTAGCACCCACTAGAAGGAAGCACCAACTGCCTGGTTTCTCTAGCACCCACTAGAAGGAAGAAACAACTCCCTATGTGTTCCAGCACCAACTGGATGGAAGCACCAACTTCCAGTCACACAGGCACCAACCTGTATAACAGAGAACAACAGTTCTCCCTTGCACCACCCTGCCACCTTGGTTTCTCTGGCTGTAACCAGATGGAAGCTACAAATCCCTGTGTTCAATCACCCACTTGAACCTCCGAGGACAACAGTCCTCCCAACCACCTCCCAACCACCCTGAAATATAAATCTTTTCTACTGAAACTCATTACAGTGATATATTGTTCATCAATGGCTTACCAGTCTCATCATTGTTCTGCTACACTGCCCTACTTTTTCTACCTCACTTGTCTTCCTACACACATCCCTTGCGCTTTCTGTTCTTCTGCCTTTTATGCTCTATGAGCCATGTACATTCAGTGAACCATTCCTCTTCTGTGATTTTCAGCTGGTGCACTCTACCTCATTCTACACACCTGAATTACTCTCAACGGCAATAGCCCCCATCTCTTCTTTGTTCTACATTCTTATAGTCTCTGTGCACCTTTTGCATGCACTATGCGTAATGCTTCTGCATGCTCTTCACAGTGAGTGCTCTTCTTGATCATCATTTCTACTCTTCAGCTTCTTTGGTGGTTTAACCCATGCGTCCATCATCAAGGGGTGTTATTCCGAGATTCCTTGGCCTCTCCAGCAGTTGAGACTCTTCGTCTTCTCTATCACAATCAAGATCATTCCCTTTATCGCAGTTCCAGGCTCCAACGGTCTTACATCTGTCAATAGCCTCTATGATCAGTCTTCATTAGCCTCTATGAGCAGTCTTCAATAGCCTCTATGAGCTCCTCTGACAATCATCCTGAAGTCTGTTTGAGTCCTCTGATAGAAACCATTAGTCGTTTCTAGTAGTTACACTGTGAACCTATTAACCCTTGTTCCTTTGGAACCTTTCACCCTTCCTTTCACATGTGGCCTCAGGCGGTGACCACAACCTACACCAAAAGGTGTTTTCGCATTTCAGCATTTTCCATGTCGTGAATTCCTTTTGTGAGGCATATCGACTCTCCATGTCATGATATCTAAAATGGAGATTAGTTTCGGGTTAGCTCCTCCCTTGAGCCTTCATCGATGTGACCACAGGCAGTCACCAAGCGCTTATCCATAAAGTGCTTTCNTCAGCATTTTGCATGTCATGAATTCCTGTTGCGAGGCATCTCGACTCTCCAAGTAGCGATCTCCGAAATGGAGATTAGTTTTGTGCTAGGTCCTCCCTTGAGCCTTCATCGATGTGACCATTGGTGGTGACCAAGTGCTTATCCATAAAGTGCTTTCGCGGTTTCACATTTCAGCATTTCACATTTTGGAACTTCGAGGATTCTGTGAAGCAGAGTCTCGACTCTTGACTCCTTCAACTCCCGGTATCCGAAACTCTGAAATTGATTCAGATCAACGCGATTTCTCATTTCATGATTTCATCATTCTTGTTGTGAGTTTTCTTGACATCTCCATCTTCTAGTATCCGAAACTCTGAAATGGAGTCTTTGACATTTCGCAATTTTTCATTTAGCGATTTCGGCATTCTTGTTGTTAGTTTTCTTGACATCTCCAACTCTCAGTATCCAAAAATCTGAGATAGAGTCTTTGATAGCTTGTGATTTCATGACTTCAAGTTTCACGACTTCGAGACTCCTATGATGAATATTCTTGACTCTTGACTCCTCCAAATCCCGATATCTGAAACTCTGAGATGGAGTCTTTGACAGTTTGTGATTTCACGACTTCAGACTCATGTGATAAAGAGTCTTGACTCTTGACTCCTCCAACTCCTGGTATCTGAAACTCCAAAATGGAGTCTTTGACATTTCACGATTTCGCATTTCGTGACTTCGAGTTTCGCGACTTTGGGACTCCTATGATGAAGTGTCTCGACTCTTGACTCCTTCAACTCCCAGTATCTGAAACTCCAAGATGGAGTCTTTGACATGCTCTGATCTTTCACCTTTTGTGATATCGAGGTTCGCTACTTCACCTTGCACTTTAAATAACATGCAGGTTCTCCTAGATCCAACGATGGTCAGACCCCACGCTTGGATCTAACACCCAATATTTGTCCTCCATCTTTGCACTGTTGGTCTTGATCTTTTCCATAAATGAAAAAATACGCATACTCTTGCACTCTGCGTGCTTCTCTGCACTATTTCTTCTGGTCTTCACAACCTTTCTCTGCTGCATCTCCCAAAAATACTTTTGGTGCCTGCCTGGCACATCTTACCTGTACTCAAGCCATCATCATTGATGTACTTGCCATCAATGAAAAGCATACACTGCCTGTAAAACATGCCAACAATACCCCCCTTTGGCATTGATGGCAACAAAGGCACCCAGACATGTTCTTTTCTCCCCCTTTGACATCAATGTCAAAGAAAACACGCTCCCCCTGAGATGTTGCAGTATTTGTTTTCAGAGGTATCATATATTCAATCAATACAAACTCCCCCTAATAAGATGGACTCTCTTAGGTGTGAGATAGGATGACACCCATCTTCTATAGGAGATATTCAAATGGTGTCTTGGCTAGGGGTTTAGTAAAGATGTCTTCAATTTTTTATGTGGTTGGAATGTAATGGACCTGAAAAATCTGATTGGTGACCTACTCTCTCAGAAAATGGTATTTAATGGGAATATGCTTGGTCTTGGAGTGGAATATAGGATTCTTGGACACACTTATGGAACTAGTGTTATCACAATGAATTGGGATCGGTGCAACGTATTTTACCTCCAAGTCTTCAAGTGTCTGAATCATCCATAATACCTAAGTGCAATAGGTAGCAGCAACAATGTACTCTACCTACATAGTTGATAAAGAAACAGAACCTTGATTTTTACTCAACCATGCTACTAGAGAATCTCCTAAGAAGAACACACCTCCACTCATGCTTTTCCTTTCATCCATGCAATTATCTCAATTAGCATCTGAGTAGACTGATAATTGAAAATTCTAATTCTTAGGATACCATAGGCCATAGTTCATTATTTATTTCAAATATTTGAATATCCTTTTGACAGCTAGAAAATGACTTTGTTTAGGTGCAGACTGATATCTTCCTACCATTCCAACAACATGGATTATGTCTGGGCGAGATGTTGTGATGTACAAAAGGATGCCTATCATTGACCTATATGAACTTTGATCAACATCAGGTGAGTCATCATCCTTTCTTAATTTGTATCCAGTAACCATAGGTGTGCCCACAAGTTTAGAATCTTCCATTTGAAACCTTTTCAACATTTCTCTTAGATATTTTTCTTGAGAAATGAATATCCCTTCAGACCTCTGAGTAATTTGCAGACCAAGAAAAAATGACAGTTCACCTATCATAGACATTTCAAACTTAGACTCCATGGAATAAGCAAACCATTGTACCAATGAATCCTTATTACATTCGAAGATGATATCATCTACATAGACCAACACGATGCAAAAATCATTATCCTTTGTTTTGATATATATATTGTTGTCAATTGTTCCTCTATTGAGCTCTTTGTCTTTGAGATACGTATCTAGTCTGTGATACTAGGAACAAGGGGCTTGTTTTAACCCATATAGAGCTTTCTTCATCTTGCATACTAAGTCAAGGTTATCAAACAGTTCAAAACCCTCTAGTTGTTCCATATAGACTTCTTCATTTAAATATCCATTTAGAAAATTTGACTTGACATCCATTTGGTAGACTTTAAACCTTTTATGACAAGCATAGGCAAGAAATATTTTGATAGCTTCTAATCTTGCTATGGACGCAAATGTTTCATCAAAATCCAGTCCTTCTATTTGAGCATAGCCTTTATAGACTAATATTGCTTTGTTCTTGACAACTTGTCCCTGCTCATTCAACTTATTCTTAAAGATCCATTTGGAACCAATGATATTTTTACCTTCATGTCTATGAACCATCTCCCACGTATTGTTTTTCTTAATCTGATCAAGTTCATCATTCATTTCTTTAACCCAATGGTCATCTTTGCTAGATTCATTAAAATTCTCGGGTTCCAGCATGGATATGAAAGCTATAAGTGATTTTTCAGTGTTTTTTATTATCTTTCTCCTTGTTTGTACACCTTTGTCTTTTTCACCAATTATCTGATTTGCAGGATGATTCTTTTGAGTGATTCTGGAGGAGGAATTTGAAGTTGTCTACTAATTTGAGTTTGTCTCAGTATCTATGTCTTCGTCTGATTCAAAGTATTCATTTTATGATTCTTAGACCTGTTCATCTTCATCTTTAGCTGTGTCCTTTGTAGAAGACTCATTATTGTACACCTCTCTTGCTGGGATTCCTTCATCAACTTTTATGTCAATACAGTCAACCATTTTATGCCGCCTCTTATTATAGCATATGTATCCTTTACTGTTTGTAGCATACCATAAGAATATACATTCATCAACCCTGTCATCATATTTTCCAAGGTTCTCATCAACTGTGTGTATTGCTTCTACCTAGTAGGTTTGACCAATGTTCTTCTCATTCATCATTAACCTGGCCATTTGTTGCACTGTTCTAATTTGCCTCTCAACTACTCCATTTTGTTGTGGAGTTCTTGGGATTGTGTATTCTCTCTTGATCCCATGCTTATCACAGAAATCCTTGAAATCACTTGACATAAATTCTCCTCCTCTGTCTGATCTTACTTCCTTTAACCTCTTGCATGTTTGATTCTCAGTTAAAGCCTTAAATATTTAAACTTCTCAAATTCTTCATCTTTTTCTTTGAGAAAGGAAACCCAAGTAATTCTGGAGTAATCATCAATACTCAGCATGAAGTAGTTTTCTTTCCCTATGCCTTCCTATCTTGGTGGTCCACATAAATTCATATGAACTAGTTGGAGTGGTTTCTCTATTGAAGTAGAGATATTGGACTTAAAATGTGTCATGGTTAGCTTTCCTACTTGGCAGGGTTTACACATAGAATCTTCGGGCTTTAATATTCTCGGAAGATATTTTAATGCCTCAAGATTTTTTATCTTGATTAAGTGGTCAAAGTTTAGATGTCCTAGTCTCCTATGCCATAACCATCTTTCATCATGTTTTCTTAGATGCCACTCTTCTCTATCTTCTTTCAACACATATACATTATTTTTTGTCCTTATGCCTTTGGCCACCACTTGTCTTGAGTTTACAGACTTTATTTTTTAGTCCTCGGACGTGAACACCACTTCACATCCTCTGTCACACATTTGACTTACACTAAGAACATTATGTTTCAGGCCATCCACAAGTAGAAAATCTTGGGCTTTTCATTTTCCATTACTTAAAATCACCATGCATTTACTCTTTATTTTACCTAGAGCATCATTTCCAAAGGTTACATTTCCTGATTTGCTTTCACTTAGAAATAAAAACTTACCTTTGTCTCCCATAATATGTTTGGAGCATCCACTGTCTATATACCAGGGGTTCGTTTGTCTTTGAGTTGACAACACTAATCCACACTTGTCACTTTCTTTCTTCTTCCAAACCTTGACATTTTCAGCAAGCGAATTCAAATCTAGTTCATAGTTCCTTAAGTGACAGTCAACATATTTATGTCCATAGTTATGACAGATGTAACATTCTGGTTCATTGAATAAAGGATCATAATGATTGTTATTCTTAACCTGTGTCATTTTCCCATCCATCAATTGATTTGCAGTTTGTGGTGGTTTGCTACTCGGTTGTCTCATTCTTTTTTGTGGTAGATATCTATACCTTGAATGTCTTGATTGCTCATAATTAAATTTTAAAGAACAATTTACAGCTTTATGACCAAAGTTAGAACAAAAGAAACAATATCCATGGAAAAAACGTTGGTACCTAGAAAATGGTTGTCTTCTTTGAAAAGGTCGATTTCTTCTATGTTGATGATTTCTTTGAACAGAGAGTACATTATTTCTCTGATCCATAGTTTCAGTTCTGGTACCTCTTTCGTTACTCCTCCTGGGCAGATGATTATCTTCTTTTGTTTCTGCAGGTTTTTTGTTGTCATAGATGGTAGATTTGACAAACTTGATGGGTTCTTTGTTTCCTGGTTGATCACTACTTGATCCCTCTTCATAGCCCAGACCTGTTTTCAGCTTTGGGTTTCTTTGTTGATTCAGGATGGTGGCCAATTCTTTTGATGCTTTGATACTTGACAGATTCTGATGATACAAGGCTTGAAACTTCTCCAACTCTTTCCTGGTTTTCACTACTTCTTTTTCTAGAGCTTGACATGTTTCCTTCTTTTCTGATAACTGTTGTTTCAAAATGTCTTCGATTTTGTTTGCCTCTTCTAATTCCACTTTTAATAGAGAAAAATCTTCATCAGGTTGTTTACTGTCTTTCTCGAATTGTATCAGCAATTGTTTTTGCTTTCTATTCTTAATTCTGAGTATGTCAATTTCTTCCAAAGCACTGATTAATTCACCTTCCATATCCACCATAGCTTTTTCATCATCCATTTCACCTCCTATGTGTTCATAATCAAAATATCCCATAGCCATAAGCATAAAATCATTTAGTTTGTCTTCAATAGAGGAGTCATTGTCTTCATCATCTGAAGGATCATCATCATTGATTACACAAAGACTTTTCTTCTTAAAATTATTCTCTTTAAAGAAATTTCTATGTTTATGCTTCTCCTCATCATCACATGTTTGATCCTTTCTTTTATGAGGAAATTTATTTGCAAAATGACCTATCTTACCACAGTTGAAACATTTGAAAGGCAGTTTACCCTTGTATTTTCTTGATCCCTTCTTCAGTCTCTTCACAAATTTTGCTTCAATTTCATCAGGCTCAGAATCCTCATTCTTGTCTACCTTAAATGATGCTTCTCTGGAGGTGGGTTTATCTTTAACTATTCTCATTTCATATGAAGTCAATGTTCCTAGAAGTTGATCAAACTCCAAGGTTTTTAGATCATTAAGTTCTTCTATAGCAGAGACCTTAGGGTTGAACCTATCTGGTAAAGATCTCAAAATTTTCTGAACTAAAGAAGGTTCCTCAATTTGTTCACCAAGTGCTCTCATTGCATTTACTAGTTCTTCAACTCTCAGAAAGTATTTTCCAATAGTTTAATCTTCTCTCATCTTCAGCTATTCAAAGTGTACTCTGTAGGTTTGAAGCTTGGCATCCTTTACCTTCTCATTACCTTCATAACTGCTAATGATTTTGCCCCACATTTCTTTGGTAGTTCCTAGGTGCATAACCTTTACGAATTCTCCTTCTGCAATCCCACTCAAGATAACATTCATAGCCTTAGCGTTGAAGATAAATTCTAGCTTGTCATCCTTGTTAGCTAGTACAATTGGCTTTACATAACTAGTATCTACCACATCCCAGACATCTGCACCTAAAGCCATTATGTAGGTTCTCATTCTAACTTTCCAGAAGGCAAAGTTTGTTCCATTGAACAGAGGGGCCTTATTGGTTGAATTTCCTTCATGGAATGACATGTTTAAGCTCTAAGATCTACCCTTAGATCAAAGGGCCCAACTCTGATACAAATTGTTGGTCAACTGAGAGGGGGGGTGTGAATCATTTGTTACCTTGCTTAAACAGCTATGCTTATTTTAAACTCTTTACAGAGCACTCAATGTTAGTCACAATAATGCAAGGAAGTAAGCAATAGTACCTTTAGCATCATTCACACATATAAGATACAAAGAGACGGATATTACCTGAGGAAACCCATAAAGGGTAAAAAGCTCTTCTTCTTTATATGATAAGTAATCTTTACATTCTTTACATTATCATACAAATGAGATCCTACTCATTGTGAGGCCACAACCTTTGTTTTGCAAGCTGCAACTTGTTGAGAGCACCAACTCTCTGTTTTCTCTAGCACCCACTAGAAGGAAGCACCGACTCCCTGGTTTCTCTAGCACCCACTAGAAGGAAGCAACAACTCCCTATGTGTTCCAGCACCAACTGGATGGAAGCACCAACTGCCATTCACACAGGAACCAACCTATATAACATAGAACAATAGTTCTCCCTTGCACCACCCTGCCACCCTAGTTTCTTTAGCTGCAACCAGATGGAAGCTACAACTCCCTATGTTTAATCACCCACTTGAACCTCTAACGACAATAGTCCTCCCTAGCACCTCCCAACCAACCTAAAATATAAATCTTTTCTACTAAAACTAATTACAGTGATATAATGTTCATCAATGGCTTACCAGTCTCATCATTGTTCTGCTACATTGCCCTGATTTGTCTGCCTCATTTGTCTTCCTACACACATCCCTTGTGTTTTTTGTTCTTCTTCCTTTTATGCTCTATGAGCCTTGTACATTCAATGCACCATTCCTCTTTTGTGCTTTTCAGCTATTGCACTCTACCTCATTCTACACACCTGAATTACTCTCAACAACAACAACCCCCATCACTTCTTTGTTCTGCATTCTTATACTATTTGTGCACCTTGTGCATGCACTATGCGTAATTCTTTTGCATGCTCTTCACAGTGAGTGCTCTGCCTGATCATCATTTTGACTCTTCAGCCTCTCTAGCGGTTTAACCCATGCGTCCATCATCACTGGGTGTTATGTCGAGATTCCCTGGCCTCTCCAGCAGTTGAGACTCTTTGTCTTCTCTGTCACAATCGAGCTCATTCCCTTCGTCGCAATTCAAGGCTCCAACGGTCTTACATCTGTCAATGGCCTCTATGAGTAGTCTTTATTCCATTGGCAGATGCCTTGGGCCTCTTCATCTCCTCTGGCAATCATCCTAAAGTCTCTTTGAGTCCTCTGAGAGAAACCATTAGTCGTTTCTAGCAATTACACTGTGAACCTATTGATCCTTGTGCCTTTGGCACCTTTCACCTCTCCTTTCACATGTGTCCTTAGGCAGTGACCACAGCCTACACCAAAAGGTGTTTTCACATTTTGACATTTTGGCATTTCACATGTCACAAATTCCCGTTGCGAGGCATCTCGACTCTCCAAGTCACGATCTCCGAAATGGAGATTAGTTTTGTGATAGCTCCTCCCTTGAGCCTTCGTCGATGTGACCACCGGCGGTGACCAAGCACTTATCCATAAAGTGCTTTTGCGATTTGCCATTTCACCATTTCTCATTTCGGCATTTCGAATATAGTGAATTCCTGTTGCGAGGCATCTTGACTCTCCAAGTCACAATATTTGAAATGGAGATTAGTTTCATGCTAGCTCCTTCCTTGAGCCTTCGTCAATGTGATCACTAGAAGTGACCAAGTGCTTATCCATAAAGTGCTTTTGCAGTTTCTCATTTCAGAACTTCAGGGATTCTATGAAGCAGAGTCTTGACTCTTGACTCCTCCAACTCCCAGTATCCAAAACTCCGAAATGGGGTCGGATCAACGTGATTTCGCATTTTGCAATTTCATCATTCTTGTTGTGAGTTTTCTTGACATCTCCATCTTCCGGTATCCGAAACTATGAAATGGAGTCTTTGACATTTCGCGATTTCGGCATTCTTGTTGTGAGTTTTCTTGAAATCTCCAACTCCCGGTATCCAAAACACCGATAGGGAGTCTTTAATAGTTCACGATTTCATGACTTTGGGTTTCGCGACTTCGGGACTCTTGTGATGAAGAGTCTTGACTCTTGACTCCTCCAACTCCCGGTATCCGAAACTTCAAGATGGATTCTTTGACAGTTTGTGACTTTGGTTTTTGCGACTTCAAGACTCCTGTGATAAAAAGTCTTGACTCTTGACTCCTTGTAATGATCCCAAGCCAAATTCTTTCTTGGAATCACTAACTACTACTAATTTATTGAGTTTTTAAGTGCATACAAGATTCATAAACACATGGAGATCACAATATATTCAATATGTAGAAGCACAAGCAAAGATCTGACCTTTTTATTATGAGCAATGTAAGATCAATACAATAGATGGCCGATCTGGCATAAACCTCAGATGGTTGTACAAGCAATAGATATGAGTTGCTACAAAATGCTCTCGACAATACAAAATGAGCCTCCAAAGGCTGGATATACAATGAATACTAAATCAAGCAGATCTGAGCTGCACTAATGCTCAACCTCCAAGCTGGAAAGTGTCACGTCCTACTAGAATGTTGAAGCCCTGAATAATTTTGCCCTGCTACCAAAAGTGTCCAATCATCCCGAGAAATATGCCAAATGATAGATCGGGCAACTGCAAGGAAAACCCAGATGTCCAAATTCTCAAATCCACTCTCAAACTCCGTAGATCTGAATTCTCCACTGAATGGTGTGCCCCACTAGATGACTGAAACCCTAGCTAGTTTGACCCTGATAAAGGAGATCTCCAAATGATCTGAAACTCTCAAAGAATATAGATCGGGTGATGTTAAGAACAACCCAGGTGCCCAAATCTCCAAGATCCCTCTCAATCGTTGTAGATCTGAAATCTCCATTGAATGGTGTGCCCCACTGGATGACTGAAACCCTAGCAGGTTCGGCCCTAATGAAGGAGGCCTCAAAATGCTCTGAAACTCTCCAAGAATATAGATCGGGCTATGAGAACCCCGTGGGAGAAGTTTCAGGCTCAGATCTCAAGTAGATCTCCCTAGATCTGAGTTTTACTGAATCACAGGATGTCCCCTATGGCTCCAAGACATCCCAATCTGCAGACAAATGTAGAATGATGATAACCCTCCAGAAAATCCCTCAAAATGATGTCCTTTACCCTTCTGAAGTGCTATATGGAGATGGGTTGAGACTAGAATGGTGTGGAGGAGTCTTTCATCCCCGAGACCAAGCTGTGGAACAAGGTGAGTGGATATTTCACCACTGAGTTGCTCACAAGGGTTTGTATAGAAAAACCCCCAAACTGAATGCTCAAGAGCAATAGCCAATGCTAATCCAAAACCAGAATGAGTAATAGGTTCACCCCAGCCTCTTAC
>ML777538.1:908313-925855 GCA_009831015.1 Picea engelmannii | reverse complement strand
TCCTGATGAAGGAGATCTCCAAATGATCTGAAACTCTCCAAGAATATAGATCAGGTGATGGTAAGAACAACCCAGGTGCCTGAATCTCCAAGATCCCTCTCAATCATTGTAGATCTGAAATCTCCACTGAATGGTGCGCCCCACTAGATGACTGAAACCCTAGCAGGTTTGGACCTGATGAATGAGGCCTCCAAATGCTATGAAACTCTCCAAGAATATAGATCGGGCTATGAGAAACCCGTGGGAGAAGTTTCAGGCTCAGATCTCAAGAAGATCTCCCTAGATCTAAGTTTTACTGAATCAGAGGATGTCCCCTATGGCTCCAAGACATCCCAATCTGCAGACAAATGTAGAATGATGATAACCCTCTAGAAAATCCCTCAAAATAATGTTCCTTCCCCTTCTGAAGTGCTAGATGGAGATGGGATGAGACTAGAATGGTGTGGAGGATTCTTTCATCCCCGAGACCAAGCTGTGGAACAAGGTGAGTGGATATTTCACCACTGAGTTGCTCACAAGGGTTTGTATAGCAAAACCCCCAAAATGAATGCTCAAGAGCAATAGCCAATGCTAATCCAAAACCAGAATGAGTAATAGGTGCACCCCAACCTCTTACTTATACTTTTCCTTCTAATTCTCTCTTGAGTTAGGTTAATTCCCAGGGTTAATCTTCTATTCTTCTGTTGAGTTATCTATTACTCCTTTATCCTTTCCCTTTCTTAAGTCAACTTAAAAATATAACTTTTAACTTCTTGAATTTCCCCCCTTTAGTGTGATACTATGACCTAGTGGGTGTGCCCAGGCCACTAAGTCTCCTCATCACCTCTCTAAGAGGTGGGGGACATTACACTCCTCCAACTCCTGGTATCCGAAACTTCAAGACGGAGTATTTGATAGTTCACGATTTTGCTAGTTCGGGCTTCGCGACTTGGGGACTCCTCTGATGAAGAGTCTTGATTGTTGACTCCTCCAACTCCCAGTATCTGAAACTCCGAAATGGAGTCTTTGACATTTCATGATTTTGCATTTCGGGACTTCGGGACTCCTGTGATGAAGAGTCTCGAATCTTGACTCCTTCAAATCCCGGTGTCTGAAACTCTGAGATGGAGTCTTTGACATGCTTTGATATTTTTCCTTTCGGGTTTTCGGGGTTCACTAATTCACATTGCACTTTAAAGAATGTGTAGGTTCTCCTGGATCCAACGATGGTCGGACCCCGTGCTTAGATCTAACGCCCAAGATCTATCCTCCATCTTTGCATTGTTGGTCTTGATCTTTGTTGTCAATGAAAAAACACGCATACTCTTGCACTCTGCGTGCACCTCTGCACTATCTCTTCTAGTATTCACGAGATTTCTCTGCTGCATCTCCCCAAAATACTTCTGGTGCCCGCCTGACACATTGTACCTGTACTCAAGCCATCATCGTTGTTGTACATGCCATCAATGACAAGCATATGTTGTCTGTAAAACTTGCCAACATGAACAAGAAGGGGACACTTGAGAAAGAGGAAAATCACATTGTCCTCATGTTCTTTGGCTGTAAGGAAAATACTGCCTTCCTTCCATGCCACATCACGGACAAGATGTTTGTTGTAGAAATAACAAGGCAATACAACCACTAGTTGCATTTTTTCCATGACAAGAAAAAAAAACAGTTCATTCCTCTTCCCTGGAAAGTCAAAGACTTCGTGTGCAGAAACATCAATAGGATTGACGAGTTTTCCTCCCATTTCAAGAAATTGAACCTAACGTACGCTGAAAGGATAAAAGGGTTTGACCCTAATGGAATTTTTCGAGAACATTTACTAGGTGTTGGCTTTAACACCTCTTTTATCCATAGACACCTGACCCAAGATAGGGATAGTGTTGAAAACAATCATGATTTTTCCGATTGCGACGTAGAGACATTGAAAAGCATGACTGAATTGTATAGACAACATGGAAAAGTATTCAGTGAGAAGAGTACCCATTCCCCCACAAGTAGTCCCAACAGCACGGAATCACGGAGCATCGCTTCGACGGGCCACCCCAGTAAGAAATCAACCCAGAAATCTTTGAAGGAAGGAGGAGATAAGAACCCTCCTTGCATAAATATTGATATTTCTCACAAAATTCCACTGACGAAGAAGAGAAAAAACAATGCAGGGAAGGCAGAGGAACCTGAAATTGAAAGTGGAAAACTACAACTTGAAATTGAAGCTGAGCACATGAAAAAACTTGGGTTGTCCGCGGCGGAAATATCTGAGACCTATTTTTTTGACATAGATGAATCCTTCGTAATCCAGAGCACTATTTTTAAGAGTCAATCTAAAAGTATGGTCATTGAAAAGAGAGTGTAACAAACAAGAAAGACAAATCTCGCACGGAGATTGACTTTAGCGAAATGTCATCGTCCCAAATCTACTCATTTCACCAGGTAACCGATGACATTGTTTGTGATTCCATTGGAGGAATGGAGATGGATCATGCCAATCTAAAACACCACCTCAACAAATTTGAGCAGGCTTTCATTGCAACATCATAATTTGCCAGTTCTTTGGAAAAAATCATGCCTTCTATCACTGTAGTGAAGATGAAAGTATCCTCTACCCTCCTTGCATTCTCTATAGCCCTTATAGAGAATAACATCAACAAAAGAATGAAGCTAGTTACTGAAGCTTGGGAAACATTGCAAAATTTAGTTTCCTTCGGAAATAAGGCCAATGATTTGTTGGGACATTTGGAGGCAAATTAAAAAAATGAACATATTTTATGTGATCAGGTACTAGACCGTTTTTCCAACTATGTTGTCAACACATCGGAATTGAAAATAAGATAGGAGAAACTCCCCTCCCAAAAGTCCACAAGCATGCTGGAAAAAGAAAGTTCACAACCTATAGCTGATTGTCAAATCATGTAAAAAATTCATATCAGAAAAGGAAGATTTATTCAAAAGCCTGCTCCAGATGGACCTAGCCGGAACTACCAATGAGGTTCAAGATCCTAACTTAATTCTGCAATCCTTGTCAGTCACCAAAGAAGCCTTCTAGGAACAAGTTGATATTTTAAAGGAGTTGTGTTTCGAAAATTTTTACTACATACTTGAACATCATCTAGATGAGCACGAGCACTGGGTATTGGGATATGCCTCACACAATGAAGAAATTGAACAGAGTCTGCATAGTATTTCAATGGATCTAAGAAAATTAGAAAACAAGCTTTACGACATAGAAATCTGGGATGAAATCAACACAGCCCCCATGAAAATCTACATCGAAGAATGGTTCCAACAGAGAATGGACAGCCTCATCCAGGAAGGGAAGCAACCAGTCAACAGGACTCCATTGCCCATTGAAGAAAGAAAAAAAAACGCATCGACTTCATAGTAAGTCTATAATGCCATCTTGTTTTGTTTATCAATCTAGTTTAAGTCTATGCTGCCATATTATTTTCTTTATCAATTCACTTATGTCCTCTTTAAATAGAAAACGGTAACCAAAGACTCATAACTTCTATTTTTTTCTTTTCAGGTATTCCTCTGTACCGCCGCACACTTCTTCTTTTGACATTCCTAATTCTTGTACTTATTTATTTTTATGATCTGTGGGAGCCCCAATCCAAGTCTATGTGACAAACACATTTAAATTTCTAGAAACATGTAACAAACATTATTAAGTTTTGATAAATTCCAAAGAAAACTGATTTGACAATGCCCTTATTGTAAACTAAATTTTGGCTTTCCAAGAACCTTCTTGTTTTTTCCAAAGAAAACTAATTCGGATATGCTACATTTCTTGTCTCTTATTGTATGCTAATTTTTTGGTCTTCAACGACGTTGATGCTTTAAATGTTGATGTAATTTCCAGAGATATGTAACAAATACTACTTATTCTATAATAAGTTTGTATAGTTTGCAAGCCCTCTTGTCAATTTGTATATTGCGAAACTCTCGATGCTATTTGTAGGGCACGGAACAATAGAGGCCCATTTTTGAAACCGCCAGCCTGAGAACCTGCGATCCAAAAACTGGGTAAGTATGGAATGAGAAATCCATGCATGCTCTATAAAACATGTGCAGAGAAAACTAATATGGCAATGCCATATATTTTTTGTCCAAAAAAATCCTTAGTTTTAAAGCTAACTAATTTGGTGTAACAGACGTTATTACTATTCTATTATATAACATACATTATTAATTTCTAGTAAATTTCTATAGTCCGCAACTATGCTTGACATTTTATATATCGCAGAACTGTCAGTGCTATTTGTAGGACACAGAACATCAGAGGCCCAATTTTGAACCCGCCAACCCGAGAACCGACGATCCAAAAACTGGCTACGTATGCAATGAGGGATCCATGCATGCTTTGTAAAATCTCATTCCCATACTTTATAAAAGTACAAAATTTGTATTTATAAAACTAAATATCTACTTTATACAAGTACATATTTCATATGTATAATTTATTTATTTTTGATGAATTTCTATAGTCTGCAACTCCACTCCTCGATTTCTGTATCGAAGAGAACATAAGAGGCCCAATTTCTATATCGCAGAACTGTCGGTTCTATTTGTAGGGAAGAGAAGATTACAGACTGAATTTTCATCCCGCCAGCTTGACAACCCGCGATCCATTATAAAAGTACATATTTCGTATGTATAAAACTAAATATCTACTTTATAAATTGCATTTTTGGTATGTATAGTTTATGTTGTCCAGGAACCTATAATTTCATAAATTTCAATTTCTTTTCTGTCTAGGAGCCCTTGTTTTAAAGATAACTACTTCATTAATGCTAAATTTTTTGTGTCCAACAACCTTTCAAATGTTGATAATTTTTTATATTTTTCAGGAAAAACTAATTCAGGAATACTATGTTCTGCATGCAAACCACATGTATTTAAAATTTCTAGCCACATGTCTATACTAGGTCGCATTTACTCCGATCCCAACCTGGCAGGGACTACGTTGCCATGCAACACTTGTTATTTATGCAAAGTTTTAGGTGTTTCTACTTATTATCATATCACTATTTTAGAATTGTTTTAGCAAAGTATATGTTGATTTTTACAAATAAATGTATCATTTTCTTAGACGTCCATTTGATAAGAACTTTACCAACACTCTCATTAATTAAAACTTACAACTCTTCACCTATGTACTTGGATTTTATGTTACATGATTCAATGTTTTGTTTTTCTCGATTTAGAGTAACTGTTAAAAAATATCAGAAAGTTGACAAAAACGTGGGTTTTTCATTTAAAAGCTAGACAAATATTTTATTTTAAAAACGTGGGTTTTTCATTAAAACATTAGAATGGAACTCCAATGAAAGAAAACTAAAATAGATGTTTAAATCAAGTGTAAATAGGATAAGGAACATCACTCAAATCACTATGACAATCTCACTTTTTTCACACATTTCTTGAGAGGAATTGTACTAAAAGTTAGCCTTACCACCAAAATTAACATATTACCAGCTAAATTAGCTTTAAAAATATAATTTGGCATTTGTAATATTCCTTTAATAATATACCATGGAGACATGGATCGAAGAATTCAACATCATTCCCCATTATGGAGTGGCATTATGTGGTCATTAGATTTGTTCTCCAATTCGTGGGCTTTAGATTGGTCCTTCACTATTTCAGTTGTCTGAATTAAATAAATATATCGTAAGTGAGCTTTACAAAGATTCAAAAATGATGGGATACTATGATACCCATAGGATTTACAAAATCAAGAACTCGTAGAAGTTTGACGCTTCAATGGGCATATGAGTTCCTCTAGTAGATGTTTTATGCTCACGCTTTTCGATTTGAATTGTGCTTTCTGCTTTCCAAATATTGGGGAACACAATCGGGGAAGCAAACTGTGGGTGGGGATAATGAAGAATAAACAATCAGGAGATTATTATTATGCATCCATGGTTGGGCCTGCCTTTGGCATTGGTAGAGCCCAAGGAAGGATGTCTAGGCTTCCCGCGAAGCGGGGGAATGTAAGAAAGGAGACATTTTCTTTCATGGCCGCATCACTGCAGGAATCGCCCAATGCCATTAAAAAGATGTGGAAAACTTTGGCCAAGATGATTTCTTCTCATTGCAATACTTGCTACCCTGAAAAGGTCTATCCCAAGGACTTGATATGGGAGTGGGAGGTTGTCTATTACAACCAACATTTCAAATCTATCGATATAACAGAGAAATTGTTAGTTTTATGTTTTTTTAAGAGATCATTGTTGGCAGGTCTGCGTGCTGTAGAATGGTAGTTGGGCGTGAATGGAATTTTATTCAATAATCTCATTTCCGGTCATTGATTAATTTCAGTGTTTGGCCATATGGTTACCAATATCACTAGCTGATTAATTTCAGTGTTTGGCCCCTTAGTTATGACTAGGAAAGAAAAGAACAAAAGGTAAACACAAACATTTAGCATTAGGAATTTAACGTCAACACATAATTCATAGAAACACCTAATCAATGACATCATATTAAAAGCATTACAATCCACTCATCATCGTAATCTATAACAATGCAACCAACTCATCATCATAATTAGTAACCACACATAGATAACATATCATCACATTAGACAACGACACAAAATCAACAAGTATCATAAATGGCGATGCAATATCAACTCATCACATAAAGATAACATAGAGAAACTACCCACCCAATCTACCCTGCAAGGTTAGGACCTCCAAGACACATAAGCAATGCTCAAGCCGAGGATTCATACGATTCATTTTGACCATTTAAGGTCTTAGGGATGGTGTCTGTTCTGAGGAATAAGGAGGTGTATACATCCCACTAACACAATCAAGTCCAAAAACAAACTAGCTAAATCAACAACATCAACAATAATCAAAGGCACAATAGTGTTCTAATAACCAATAACACATCACATAAATTCCAAGGCACAAGAGAATTTAATTACTAAATCAATTATACAATGACATAAGTTAAGGTCAATGTAATCAACTTTAATTTATTTTCAAGGTGCAAAAGAAGACATCTAATTTACTTCAAGGCACATGAATAATCAATCATTGAATTCAACGATAATCAATATTACCTCAAGGTGAGTGTGTGATCCATTTACTGGATTAAACATAAATCAACATCATTCAATGTGCACAATTAATCCATTTACTTAAGAATCATACATCAACATTATTACAATGTGCACAAGAATTCTAAAAGCATAATGATTCATGCATCATCATTAGTCCATAGCGCAAATCAATCTAATTACTTAGTCATCAGTATAACCCGTGGCGCAAGGGAAATCAATCACTCAATCAATTATTCATTACATTTTTAGTGGCACGTGAACTAATATACACACATCACCATTCATACATTGCTTTTACATCTTGGCACAAAGTAATTATCAATATTTTTTATGGCATAGAGGTAAATAAATACATAATCATTCAAGCATCCCATTTATTCATGTCACAATATAACTATCAATTAATTCATGGCACAAAATAATTATCAAATTAACTTTTTATGGCACAAAAGTAAATAATTACATAATCATCCAAGAATCTCATTTATCCATGTCGCAATACAACTATCAAATAATCCATGGTGTAAGGGTATTGGGAGGACGTCACAAGCAATAAATTATAGGGATGACACAAGCATTACAAATATCAGAGGAGAAATTGCTAAGCAAAGGTGATCTATTTCAAATTGGGTCGCCAACTCCTTGAACATGAAAGTTAATATCTTCAAAAATAACATTCCAATGAGTCCACATGGTTATCAATTGTTATCCCACTTGTCTCTTTTTAGGGGTTCCAAAGGTGCAATTTAGGCTCTGAAAGTGATCAAGAGTAACCCTTACTTGTCTACAAGCATTTATGTAGGGCTTCCATGAGTAATGGGTAGTATTGGTTAGAATTATCTCATTCATATTGGTCATAATGTCAAACATAAATAAGATGGATCCAAGAATATAAACCAACTACATTATTGCACCAGTATAAAAGAGTAATGAACTTTAAAATAAATAACACTAAAATTTGTGTCTCGATAAGTACAATACAATCTACATAAGTTTTAAAAAGGATTAAGTAAGGGTTTACGAGAGAACTGAATTAGAAGTAATGTATAATGAAAATATCATAATTAAATACTCCAATGTGTAGTGCACCAATAAATACACGGGCTATTAAAATGATATGGAGGTGGACTCCTTAGCTATGCCATCTAAGCCCAAGTAAGGAGGTATCGCAAGGTAAGGACAAACTCACAAGGATTATAAATATTTTCGTTGAGCTATGGAATGACACACAGGGTATACCATTTCCAATCAACACACAAAGTAACTTTCTATAAGGGTATCCCATCCACATGCAATCAAAGCATAGACAAAAGGGTTCATATCGCTAGGTAAAATCATTGGTAAGCACTTGGAAAAAGGTAGAAAAGAGAGAGGAAACAAGTGAACCCGTAGGGGTTACTCCTGGAAAATTCGCTGAGGGTAAAAAAGAAAAAAAAATTGTAGAGAAAAGGGTAAGATCTCTTTTGGGTTTCCTCAACACGTGGGGTGTTTTTTTTCATGCCAAATCGCAGAGAAAAGAGGGTAAAATGCAGGTGTTCTTTGAGTGGAAGCGCTGGGCGATTTCCTAGATAAAAATGCATAGATAAAAGATGGAGAAAAAAGCAGAGACAATTGTGAAAAATGCATCCCACTTAAGGTTTAACACAGAGAGAAAATATAAACAAAACGCAGGGCATTTTCACATCTTAGGGATAGGTTTTGTGAATTCACTGAGAAAGAAAAATACAAAGGATACTCACCCAAATGGAAAAGTGGAAACAAAAAGGTTAACATTGTTGGGAGAAATGAGCAATAGAAAAACACCGAGGGAAAGGTGGAAACACAGAGGTTAACATTGTTGGGAGAAAGGGTGAAGCCACAGAGCCTTTGTCTCCCAAGAACGAAGATATTATCCATGGGAAATTGCATAAAATCATTGAGCAGTGAAGTATAAATTCATTGAGTAATACGAAGGCAATTTACATAGGGACATAATGTTAATTTCTCTAAGGGAACATAGATGAATTCGTAGAGGTTAATGAAGGTTTGCAAATCTAGGTCAAATTAAAAATTCAGAAGGAAATTCAAGTGGAAACGCCAAGGAATGGAATGTTTACCATGCTGGGAGAAATGCCTCAAAATCGTAGAGGTTAAGATGGGTTTGCAAGAAACGAAGGGAGGTTTAACCCAACACCCAGGGTACCTTTAAATGCATAAATTCACTGATGAGAATAGGGTAAATGTAGAGCATTCCCCTCCCAAAAACAAAGGGCATTTGATCAATAAAAACACTGAGGTAAATACAATGAATCCAATCGTGGAGAAAAATAAATCATAAAGAAACAAAAGCTAATCTCATTGAGGGTTCATAGTAAAAAATCACAAGAAACAAGAATCATCATACGAACTAAGCCTCAATAGATAATAGGAAAATAGCGAACTAATATCACTCTGAGTGATCTATACATGAAATTTTTAATCATATCCCTTGGTGAATTCAAATAAATTACAAATTATTTTTTTTTCAATTATAATCATCAATAGAGTATCGTAACCAAAGACGTGAATTTGCATATGTTCTCTCACTCTTGCGCTCCATCCATATCCCCACTTGCTAATTGTGGAGACTTCACCAGTACCTCCCATCCTACGCTAGGGGTACCATTCTTCCCTCTTAGCCCCTCGAGCCATAAATGGTCCACGCACAAACACGACCAAAATCCTCTAGCTCCCATATCACCTCGCAAGGTAGAGCCACCACTCTCTCTCTCAATATAGGTATCCAAACTCTCACAAGTAAAGCCAGTCATAATTTCTGCAACATAGCCTTACTCATCACTAGTGTCCCTCTTTACTCATCCCAACCATTTGTTTTATAGAATTTTCTTAATAACACCTTGCCATTTGCACATTTAATTCATTTTTTTTTAAATTAATTAGGAATTATTCCATCCATACACTTGTCACTCATTCCCTTGGTTGCACAAGTAAATCCAAAATTTAATTTAATTAAAATTCAATTTCCCTCACCCATCCTAAAAGCGCTCCTAAAATCACTCCTGGTTGTCCCTTTATTCCCTTTATTTCCAATTAATGACGGATGCCCTTCTAAAATGGAGCTGAGTTAAAATATGAAACATCTCCTAGTTAGATTATTGTTAACTAAACTCTAGATTCCTTTCTATGCGTGCCCTTTCCTTTAGCTTTATTCAAATTTTACCTTAAATTCCAATTTGGTAATTACTTGGACAATGTGTATTAAATAACTCTTTAGATTTATTTTCTTTTCATTGATCTTAAATTGATTTATTTCATCCCCTCATTATTTAATTTATAAAATTAGTTATTTTTTGTCCTCTCATTAACTTAGAATTAGGCTTAGTTAAAATTTTATTTGCAAAATCTTAGACCATTAGGGATTATGATTAATGAGTTCAGTCTTTAAATAATTAATTAATCAATTAATTATTTCGGCAGTTCTCAATATTTTACAAGGTTTAACATTCACTCAAAGTTTTCTAGGCCACCTAGATTCATTGACTCACCTTTTTAGATACCACGATGTGCCCTTTAATACACAGTTCATGCTC
Organism: Picea engelmannii; assembly: GCA_009831015.1. NCBI lineage: Eukaryota > Viridiplantae > Streptophyta > Pinopsida > Pinales > Pinaceae > Picea > Picea engelmannii. Next base: position 915,226 of record ML777538.1, on the reverse strand, counting down.
CAAGGGTGCTACTTTCCTTTGATTCAAATTTTCATTACATGACGTGCCCTTCAAGATGCACTCTGTGCTCCAAGGGTTGCACTCGCCTTTGACTGGTTTTGGTAGTTGTACAAACCTTGGAGTCAATAATCCATTCATGAGACCTTGTGAGAGACTAAGGGCTTCTAAGGAATAAGGACCCTTCCTTATTGCACACCCCTTTGAAATATTTGTGAGCGATTGTCTCACTCTTCCCTCACAACGTCGTGGATCTCTTGAACTAGGGAATCGTTAACCTATAATTCGAGCCACGATGGGAGTGCTAGTATGATGTGACAGGGATGCTTCCATACCTCTCCCTCAATATCTGGTTGTTGTGCATGGCCCCTTTACTCCTTATGTGAGTCATATTAGCAATAAATCATCAACTTGCATCCATCAACGAAACATTGTCAATGATCTATAAACAACATCCTAATATACTCGATCATATCTGACATATGCATAAAGGAAATACTCAAACCAATACAATCCACTTCGTGACTCGATCCAAATTCCAAGGAGGTCCATTGATTCCATTGGCATCCTCAGTCTGTCAAGTTCCCTGCACACTCAGGGGAAACTCATCAATAGAATATGTCAATACATATATATACAATAACATAACATCATAATCCATCAACATCATCATAAGAATCCATAAGAGAAACAAACAACATATACTAAAGCCGGATCACTTACACGCAAGTGTCCTAAAAAAACAACTCAATAACATGTTCTTGCAAGAGAGGGATGTTACATACACCCCCTCTTGTTTTAAACTTTGTCCCAAAGTTTTACAGTATATAAATGTAGAAAATAAAGCTTCTAAGAATATCTAAAAGTCTAACTATCAAATAAATATGGAAATTGTTGGTGCATATCATATGCGTCCTCCCAAGTAGTTGAGTATGGACTATAATTGTCCCACTAGAACTTGACCTGATCAACTTTTCAACGCAATAATTGTTGAATGTGATGGTCCAGAATGCAGATTGGCTCCACCATGAGTGCAACCTTGTCTGACACCTACAAGGAACTCATGCCAATCACATGTGTAGGATCACTAACATAATGTCTCAAAACATAAACATGAAAAACATTGTGAATACGCCTCAAATAATCAGGCAAGGTTGGTCAATAGCCCATGAGCCCTTTCTTTTCCACAACTTCAAAAGGTCCCACAAACCTAGGAGAGAGTTTAGCACCCTTCCCAAACTTAATTTATCCCTTGCATGGTTTCACCCACAAGAAAACTTGGTCGCCAACTTCATAATTATGGTCAACGCGATGTGCATCGACATAACTGTTATGCCAATCTTGCACTTCTTTAATCCTTTGTCTTATCATTTGCATTTGTTCTTCCATTTCTTGGATCACTTCTGGTCCTACAAGGACCCTATCCTCAAGTTGATCACAGCTCAAAGGCGTCTGACACAGTCACCCATATATAAACTCAAACGGTGCCATTTTAATGGTGCTTTGATAGCTATTTTTGTATGCAAACTCTACCAGTGGCAAGAACTCTTCTGAATGCTTATGTTGGTCCATCACGTACATACCCATCATATCTTCTAGAATTTGGTTCATTCTTTCTATATGCCCATCTGTTTCAGAGTGATAAGTTGTACTAAATTTTAGTTAGGTTCCCAAGGCCTCTTGGAAACTAGTCCAAAATCATCCTGTAAACATCGATCCTCGATCATATATGATCCTTTTAGGCACAGCATACAATATCACAATCTCGTTGATAAAAAATCTAGATATGTCTCGCGCATGATATGTCATACTCTAAGGGATAAAATGTGCACTCTTCGTTAGAGTGTCCACTACCATGAAAATCGAGTTGTGCCTTCTTGCCATCAACGGAAATCCCACAATAAATTCCATCAAAATGACCTCCCACTTCGATTCTGGAGTAGCATTTGGTTGTAGTAACCATGTTGGATGTCTATGTTCAACCTTCACTTGATGACATTCTAGACACCTTGCCACGTAGCTAACTATGTTTGCCTTCATTATTTTCCATAAGAATAAGGGCTTGAGGTCTTCCCTCATCTTCGTGACTACTAGATTGACCATGTACACTGCTCTATGAGCTTCTCTTAAGATCAAAATTCTCAGATTTTCGTTAGGTAGTACGTAAGTCTGGTTATTATACCTCATCAATCCATCATTTTCCAATGTATATCCTTCAAATTTTGGTACCAACATGGTTTATTGTCCAATATTTTCCTTAACCTCTTTATACCTGTCATCGTTGTGTTGTATAGTTAGAATACTTTCTCAAAGATTCATCTGAAGAGGTATCACTGAAAATATGTGTGGTCTTCGACTCAATGCAAATGCCACTCTATTCACCATTCCTTTTATGTAAGTAATCTCAAAATCGTATTCACTAAGCAATTTTGACCAACGCCTCTTTCACACGTTCAAGTCACTTTGCGTAAAAATGTGATGCAAACCACAGTAGTCTATTTTTACTTCGAATTTAGGTCCAATCAAGTAGTGTCTCCACATTCTTAGGGAATACACAATGGCCAATAACTCCAAAGCATGTGTCGCGTAGTTCTTCTCATGCTTTCTTAATTTCCTTGAGATGAAAGAGATCACTCGACCGTCTTGCATCAAGACTTTGCCTAAGCCTTCCTTGGATGTGTCTGTGCATACCAAGAAGTCCCCATCCATGTTGGGGACTTTTAGTATCAACATTTTTTTCAACAACTCCTTGAGCCTTTGAAATGCTTCTGTTCATTTCTCGTTCCATACAAACTTGTTGTTTTTCTTTTGCAATTCGATAATTGGATTTTCTATCTTAGAAAAAACTTTGACGAATTGTCGATAATATCCTACTAAATCCATGAAGCTACGTACTTTTGGTATGTTCTTCGATGTAGGAAATTCCATAATATCCTCCACCTTCGATGGATCCAAAGCAATGCCTTTGTAGGAGATAATGTGCCCTAAGTGATGAATCCTTGTTTGATAAAAAGAGCATTTCGACAGTTTCTCATATATTTTGTTTTCTCGTAAACACTGTAGTACCAAGCACAAGTTTTCATCATGTTATTCCATCGTCTAAGAATATATCAATATTTCATCATGAATACTTGAACAAACTTGTCCATGTATTCATAGAACACCCAATTCATCAAGCTCATGAATACTCCTGGGGCGTTTGTCAGTCAAAATGGTAAAACAACAAACTCATAATTCCCGAACCTCGTATTGAATGTGGTCTTAGTAATGTCTTCCTCTTTGATATGTAACTGGTAATATCTTGATCTAAAGTCGATATTTGAAAACAAAGTCGTGCTCTTCACTTGGTCAAACAAATTGTCTATTATTGGCAACAGATACTGGTTCTTGATCATTTCCTTTCTCAAACGAAGGTAGTCAATACAGAGTCTCCATGACCCATCCTTCTTTCGTATTAAAATAAAAGGTGCACCCCAAGGTGACACACTTGGACGTATAATTCCTAGGTCCAAAATCTCTTTCAGTTGCATTTTCAACTCTTGTAACTCAGGGGTCGACATCCGATAAAGAGTTCTTTCTATCGGTTCAGTTCCAGTTTTTAAGCCAATGGTAAATTCCAACTCTCTTTCATGTGGTAAACTGGGTAACTCTTCTGAGAACACATTCAAAAACTCTCGTACTACAAGAAGTTTTCTAATCCTTTTTCCATGCCCTTGTCGTTCAATGCTAAGATTGCATATAGCTTTCATCCTTTGCACATTCTCTTCCATAGGTGTAGGGAAAAAATGAATATTAAGGAAACTCCTTGGTTTCTTCCTATAATCACTCATCCATGTCCCTCATCATCGATCAAACTCAATCGTTTTGTCTTACAGGTGAGTATTGCATCATGGGATTTCAACCAGTCCATACTAATCACAATGTCATAAGATCCTAAGATCGTGATGTACATGTTGGCCTTCGTTTTAAAATATCTCATGTTGAGGCTACAACCCGTAACCTTTCCTCTAGCCTTCTGCTTGGCACCTGAGGCCATTTCCACATATTTAAAATCGTCATGTTTGAATGCCTTTACCTTAATTATTTTTAATGTTGCACCAGAAATAAAGCTCTCTGTAGCATTGGGATCTATCAAAATACTAAATTTTTGGTCAGCAATGGTACTTGATGTCTTAAGCATAGTAGATGGGTGCTCGACATGGCGGTTATTCACCACTTCATGAATCCGATAGGCCTTTCAGAAATCTCCAACTGTAGTGTGTCTGGTTGACCCGAGTTCTTGGGCCCTCTAAACTAGACTGTCACATTGGTAATGTGGATCTCCACATTTCTAATATCCAATCTTCATTCTAGTATTCTTGGTCCCTGAAGTAGAATTTGTTGGCCCACTTGCCTAAAACCCTGGTATGTTCGGCTGAATAGGCCTAAATTGTTGCTACTGCGAACAACGTTGTTGCTGGTGTTTTGGTCCTCTGTACTGAGTTTGTTGTTGAGGAGTAGGTTGTCGTGGTATCATGAATGTGGATCTTGTTGGTGTACCTCGAAACCTTGATGAATGTCTAGCAGGGTTCTAATGTTTTCGTGCATGATATGTTGCTTGTCTTGTCGATCTCACAGGAGTCCTGCCCTGACCCCCATTGATCATCTCTTCCTCAACTATGAGGTCCTTCTGGACTGTATCATGCAACGTTTGAGGCATTAGGATCCTCACTTTGGCACGAATGCTAATGCTAAGGCCGGACAAAAAAATTTTAACCTTCATCTTTTCCATACTCAAATGTGGAGCATACCTAAGCATATCCATGAATCATGCCTCATACACAGGAACCGTACGACCGCTCTGTCATAAGGCATTGAACTCATTGAGTTGGCTCTCAATGAATTACTCTAACAAATACCTCTCTCAGAACCTCTCCTCGAACAATTCCCATGACACATCTTCGACAACCATGTTTAGTTGTGGTAGGAGCATCTTCCACCAACGAAGAGCGCTCCCCTTCAACTGAAATACCTCCATGCGGAATTTCATGTCGTAGGTGTAGTCATGAAGTGCGAAGCACATCACCATGTTGTCCAACCATGCCTTTATGGATGCACCATCTATGGAAAAAAATATCTCGGGAAACTTGACCTTCTCAAGTTCTCTATGAATGTTGCCAGTACCTGCTAGGGTGCGTTGTGGACCCTGAGGGGCTACAAGTGCCCTAGAATAATCTATATATATTCAGTTAATCAAGGCCTATGAAATCCTATGAAAGGACCTCATCAACCCAACCACATCCCCCAAATCAATTTTCTCCTATCCATGACTTGTTCTTCTCCTCGGGGGTTAGACCCCTCTGGCGTGGATTCTACTAGAGGTGTCACACCTCCTCCCCTAACACCACGTTGTCTACCTATGCGACATCCTATGACCATTATTACCTACAAGGACACAATTCAATTTAGTTAGCAATGAGTCAATAATCAAGTGTTTGATACAGTGGAAGGCGTAATGATCCTAAGTCACGGGGTTGAACCCGCCCTGATACAATATGTAACAACCTCTTTGTTACGACTAGGAAAGGTGTAATGGCTGAATTAATTTAAACAACCATTGAATTACAACACAACAGTAAAATTTAAAAGTTACTTCATTACCACATTCACAATCAAATTCATCATAATAATAAAATTTAATAACAAATTTTTATACAAAACAATGCATAATTCTTGGTAAATACCTTAACCTGATGCTATCAACCTGTGTTTGCCCGCCTCTTGCTTCATTCCCGCTTCTGGAAAACACTACCCAAAACCGTCCTCCCTGCCGAATAGGTAGCTCCCTAGCCCTAGGATATCAACGGATATCCTGGCCCTCCGTGCACAAAACCCCTAGCAATCCCCCAGTGCACTGTGTCAATTCCACTCAAAATTTCACTCTGCCAATCCCCAGATCTCGAAAATTCATCCCCAACTCCCGTAGAATAATCCTCCTGTCAAACTCCTTCCCCCCCTTATCCCTCCTTCACCGACTTTCCTTTCATTAAATTCCTTATCCCTACATTCATTACCTTATCCTCTTATTTAATGTCTTGTCCCATTTATTTAATGCTTCTTATCCTTTATTTAATGCTTCTTATCATTTATTTAATGTTTGTTATCCCACTCATATACGTAAGTTTTAATAAATTAAATTATCAACCCTATTAATTCTTTACTCACATAATTAAAGAGTTGATTAATAATTAAATAACCATTGACAATTATGAACAAATAATTAATGATAATTAATTTAGTTAATATTATATAAGAAACAATTATTGTTTAGCTAACATCTTAGGACAATCAGATTATCAATTTAATTATAATTAATAATCCTTTACATTTATTTAAGCAAGGTTGTTACATACACCCACCCTTCAGGAAACTTCGTCCCGAAGTTAAGGTATCTTTTGGTACAAAGGATAAGAAACATGGCTCACACATTCATAACAAGTAGCCAACATTATTAGTAAGTAAGTCAAGAAAACGCATACATACTAGTGTATATGTACAAGAAATGCATGTGTAGCTAGTACATGCAAATCTCGTGCACGTACTAATAATCACAACTGTCATCCTTTAGTATTTTATGTATGCATCCAATCCAGTTAGCAAGGCTAGTCTTTTACAAAAGACAACAAACCAATCAATTGTTTGAGAAATCCTTTAATTACTTTTATCCGGTTCAACAATTTTATTTTAAACAAGTTTGGTTTAGTTACATAATAATGAATATTCATTTTTATTTTTTTTTGAAGGAAAAACATTAACTTCCACCACAAGACAGATCTCCATACTTTCTCAACTATTACTACTCATCCTTCCTCCCTAACCTACTTCCAGCTCCATTCCTATCCGTCCTCTGCTAGACTATCTTGGAGCGTCAACTATA